>JAEMWC010001294.1:142500-188574 GCA_016490735.1 Pachyseris speciosa
GAAGGTGCTTTCGTCAAGTGAAACAAAGATAAGTGTTTGGAGAATATACGAGACAGCCTGTCGAGCTTCGGACAAACGAGCAGTCGGCTCCTCCAAATTTCTTCAAATGTGGGGACAATTTTATCCTGATGTAGTAGTTTCAAAACCCATGACAGATCTATGCATAACTTGTCAGCAGAACACTAACAAGCTTCAACGTGCGGCCAATCTTCCAGAAAGTGAAAAAGGAGAACTGCTCAAGGATCATCAGGATCACATCAACTCTGCTCAACGTGAAAGAGAATTCTACAGGAACTCTTGCACAAACTCTCAGAAAACATTAGACAACATCGGAGGCTATGCAATATTGAATCGCACAAACCTAAACGTTTGTTCACTGAAGGCGACAATACACTACTCTTTTGACTTTGCTCAGCAAGTGCATATCCCCTCCAATCCAATGCAACCGGGCCCTATTTCCTTCAAAACTCCCCGAAAATGCGGAATATTTGGAGTGATGTGCGAGGCAATTCCACAGCAAGTCAACTTCTTGATTGACGAGGCTGCTATGGCAGGAAAAGGAGCGAATGCAACCGTCAGCTACATCCATTACTATTTTGAACATCACGGACTCGGGGAGACAGACGTACATCTCAACGCTGACAACTGCGCTGGTCAGAATAAAAACAATTTCTTTGTATGGTACATAGCCTGGAGAATTATGATGCACCTCCGTGACACAATCCTGTACTCGTTCCTTATTGCTGGCCACACGAAATTTGAAATCGTTGCTTTGGGATGATTAAAAAATCATACAAAGTCACCTACGTATCGTCTATTTACGAGCTGGCGCGCCTTGTTGAAAACTCAAGCAGTATTGGCATCAACAAAGCCCAGATCGTGGGAACTCACGATGGAAGAATCATTGTTCCAGTGTACGACTGGGCATCCTTTCTGGAACCGTACTTCAAGAGAATTCCAAATATTAAGAAGTATTACCATTTCCGATTTTCAAAGGACAGTCCAGAAATGGTTTTCTGTCAAAAATTAGTTACAAGTCCCGAACAACCATTTATGTTGTTGAAAGATCAAGCGAATCTCTCTCCTTCTTCTGTTCTTCCACCTACGATCAGGCCCGATGGTCTCTCACAAGAGCGTAAGAACTATCTGTTCCGGGAGATACGCCAATTCTGTAAGGCTGGTACAGAGGACTTAGTGGCTCCCGCAACTTGAACCGTTGGAACTGTTGTGCTTTTTTATGTAATGACAAGTTTTCAATTTCTTAATCATGACCAGTTATTGTTAATTAAGTATCAAAAATGGTCGATGTAAATAATTTTGAAAAAGTGTAGCCAGTAGAGTTTAAGATAATTATCTTTATGCGCAAGCTGTAACAGTTAACCGATTAAAATTCAATGTCATATTTTGATTTCATGTTCATCGTCTGAATGTATTCATAGCAAACTTGAAGACAACGAACGCGAAGCGCGAACCGGACCCAAGTATCTTTTTACCCACTTCAAGATCACGGAACCAGTGTTTTAATTGCGGGTATACGAACGGCTCTATTTGTTAAAGTTTGTCAGAAATGTACCAGTTTGTTCAAATACGTTTTCCATAACGCGTAGACCTGGAAAAGTCAATCGAACGCTCGGAAATCGAACTCATTCGAACTCAATCCGTGGATCCGTGGATTGAGTTCGATTTAGTTCGGCAATCGAACGAAATTGATGCCGAACTCGAAGCAAATCGAACTCAATCCATTAACTTGTGTGCGGGCAATTTAGTTGCGAACTCAATCAAACACAATCTGATGGACTGCGTTCGTTGAACTGTCCAATCTTTTTGGCGTGAGTTTGATTTCATTCGATTGCCGAACTCAATCAAACTCAATCCACCAGTTAAGCAAGACGTCGAAAATTTTCTTCGCCGCATTCAGTTAAAAGCTTTTTCCCACAACAAAGAAGATGATTCTAACACTTTGGAAAAAGATATTTTTGATTTCATTTCATGTTCGCAAATGAAAATGGACTCTCCCAAAGGGCCAATTCGCCTCTTTAGATTTTCGTTGCCGAACTCAATCCACGAATCCACGGATTGAGTTCGAATGAGTTCGATTTCCGAACGTTCGTTTGACTTTGCCAGGCCTACGCGTTATGGAACCAAATCGAAATCAATCCATTAAATTGTGTACGGGCGATTTAGTTGCGAATTCAATCAAACACAATCTGATGGACTGCGTTTAATTGTCCAATCTTTTTGGCGTGAGTTCGATTTCATTCGATTGTCGAACTCAATCAAACTCAATCCACCAGTTAAGCAAGACGTCGAAAAACTCCTTCGCCGCATTCAGTTAAAAGCTTTTATCCACGACAAAGAAGATGATTCTAACACCTCGGACAAAGATATTTTTTATCTCATTTCGTGTTCGCAAATCAAAATGGACTCCCCCAAAGGGCCAATTCGCCTATTTAGATTTTTTAATTAAAAAATGCCGTCGAGACATTCAAAAACTAAAATTCAATTGTGACACTAAATTTCCAAACCTTTCTTCGGAAGAGTGGGCGGCGCTTAAAAATCTTAGCAAGCGGAAAGATATAATTGTCAAATCGGCCGACAAAGGCGGCGCGTTTGGCAGTCCAAACTTTCCCTACATCAAGGTTCGGAAAGCCGTAAAAATCTCAAGTAAAACTTTCTCTTTCAAATCGGCAAACCAACGCTTTTCGAATCGCTTTTTGAATCCCTGTGCGGTGGTCAATTCCATTATCAACTCCGTTGATAAACCAAATTTTCGTGTCACCATCCAATACAATTCACTTTCTCAAACAAAAGAAATAATTTGCATGTTCCACAACCAATGGATTACAAAAACAAAATAAAAGCAGTAGCCAATGAGTGGTTGAGTTTTTCGATCCTTTACGGACAATAGTGATCCATGCGAACAGTATAAAAAACCTCCCACATTTAATTTGATTTATTTTTGGTCATCAACTGCTACTTTGAACAAGGAATGGCTCTCAGAAAGTTGTTGCGCCAGACCGACTTGCCATCAAGGGCTCTCTTCTTTTTCCCTGAGGAGAGTATGACAGGAATTGGACTGACGAAAATCATCGTACGTAAAGAGGAAGCCGTTGTTGGAGGATTGGTCACCGTAAATTGGCAAGGGGAAAAAGTGCAAGCCAAAATAATTGCACTAAGTGGTAAGTGTTTGTTGAATTTTTCAGTTGCGTGTAGTTAACTGTATTTCTTAGTTTAAAGTTTTGTCCTTCTACCAAATATCTTTACTTAACGTTTAATTGTTCGTTTCCCGTTGCAGATAGCCACAACGAACTACACGAGGAAGACCTTTTATGGACAGAAAAAAACCTGCAGACATCTAATGCCTTTGGTGCGGAAAGTAAAATCGAGAGCCACGAATCACGCTGACTTCCAAACGAACCACCAAAAAAGAGATCACGTGCGTAAGTCCCGTGTCAGTTTTTAAAAGCGGCCGGTGATTAATTAATTTGTGCAATCACGCTTCAGTTTGGTTTAATTAGTTCACGCGATTATGACGTTCTGATTAATTAGATTTCTTGTGCTTGGGTTCGCTTGCGATCCTCTCATACCTAGTTGTCCAGTTTCCTTTATGTACCTATAAGATGAAATGATTTACGTTCGTTTGAATGTAGTGAATTAGAACGTATTAATTTGTGCAATCACGCTTCAGTTTGGTTTTATTAGTTCACGCGATTATGACGTTCTGGTTAGTTAGATTTCTTGATTTTGGGCATTTTCTGCGAAGGGGTTTTATTTCATTTAGTACAGTTCATTAACTCGGTTGATAGAGATTTTACTTGCAATCAGAATGTTCTGCTTTTTTACTCCATTGTGGTGTAATATTGCCACGTAGTTCAACTCGAGATCGCTCTTGGATGTTGTGATCACGTCTTGTCCAAGAACTGAAATCTCGTACCTCGTTACTTTATAGGAGAAAAATAACTCTAAGGAGAAGAAGGCAAACAAGACGAAGGATGCCCCATCAAAGCCGTCATCTGCCTCAACGGAGGAAGTGGACTTGGTGGAGTTGTCGGATAAATAACAGGTAGATATTCTTACCGTACTCTTTAGTCATAAGGTGCACTCGGTTGTATGACCGCACCACGAATTCTTCAACATGATCCTGACTAGTTAAAAAAGTAAACAAAGTTGCGCGTTCACTTCGATGGGTTTCCTTTCTTTAAAGAGACGCACGTTCTAGAAGGTCAAGAAAAGAAGAAATATCGCAAAATGGCGTCTTTCATCACACAAATGTAGACTGCGCGTTTAGGTAAAAAGAGAGAAAAATCACAATCGGTTACGACCACGAATTTTGTATTTTGTTCAGGAAGATCCAGCCGCACAATCTGACCCATATGAAGAGTTCCTACAAGAACAAAGTAAGAGGGAGGAAGAGTGGGCAGCCAACCGCCGAGCAGTAGCGGCCAAAAAACAGAGCCACGAATCGCACCGACTTCCAAACGAACCACCAAAAAAGAAATCACGTGCGGTAAGTCTCGTGTCAGTTTTTAAAAGCAGCCGGTGATTAATGAATCTGTGCAATTTGGTTTTATTACTTCGCGCTATTATGACGTTCCGGTTAATTAAATTTCTTGATTTTGGGCATTTTCTGCGAACGGGTTTTATTTCATTTAGTACAGTTCATTAACTCGGTTGATAGAGATTTTACTTGGAATCAAATTGTTCTGCTCTTTTACTCCATTGTGGTGTAATATTGCCACGTAGTTCAACTCGAGATCGCTCTTGGATGTTGTGATCACGTCTTGTCCAAGAACTGAAATCTCGTACCTCGTTACTTTATAGGAGAAAAATAACTCTAAGGAGAAGAAGGCAAACAAGACGAAGGATGCTCCATCAAAGCCGTCATCTGCCTCAACGGAGGAAGTGGACTTGGTGGAGTTGTCGGATAAATAACAGGTAGATCTTCTTACCGTACTTTTTAGTCATAAGGTGTACTCGGTTGTATGACCGCACCACGAATTCTTCAACATGATTCTGACTAGTTAACAAAGTAAACAAAGTTGCGCGTTCACTTCGATGAGTTTCTTTATTTTAAAGAGACGTGCGCTCTAGAAGGGCAAGAAAAGAAGAAATATCGCAAAATGGCGTCTTTCAATGACACAAATGTAGACTGCGCGTTTAGGTAAAAAGAGAGAAAAATCAAAATAGGTTAAGACCACGAATTTTGTATTGAGTGTTGAATTTTGTTGTTACGATTTTAGACCGAGATTTGTTTTAAACAGCTTCTGTGGTGCTTTTAAGAAGTGTACTCAAACTTTTCTTTTGGTGTTGTCTTGTTACGTTGTTCAGGAAGATCCAGCCGCACAATCTGACCCATATAAAGAGTTCCTACAAGAGCAAAGTAAGAAGGAGGAAGAGTGGGCAACCAACCGCCGAGCACTAGCGGCCAAAAAATTGATGCTTCCTTTGAAAGAAATTGATTCTCCGGACGATGTCAGCATGATAAAGGAGCAGCTGGAGGCAAAAACCAGAGAGTTGTGATCGTTCGTGGAATAGGATCCATGATCAAGAGCGACTCTGCAAGGTAAGCACAAAGAAGTTTACTCTCCTTAAGAATAGAATGAAGTCGTGCTTGATTTACGAATGAAGGACAAAAATACGTTTTACGACCAGTTTGTATTGAAGCTGTAAATGTGTTTACATGCGAAAAGAAAAGAAATTAAACTAACTTGCATTGTTTTTCTTTCTTGGGCAGCTGATGGACAAATTCGAAGACTCCCATCTCTCATTCGAAAAAAACATGGCGCGCACATTGTCGCAGATCGAGCAGCGGCTAGAATCCTTGGAGACTGCGGTAAGCTGAATAATAAGTGTGAATGATATTTGAAATAAATCATATATGGACTGCGAAACAAAACCACACACGTTCACCTCACGTTCACCTTCCAAACATGCAGCAAAATCATTAACTACCATGTTACTGTATCGAAAATGATGTCTTTATTCTAAAAACCCTATTAGAGTACGAGAATATAATTAAACACCGTCAGTTGATTTTCTTTGCTTTCTACAGTTTAGGGGTGACGAGAATTTTGACTCCTCGCCGCATGAAGACCTGCTAACGATTGACATGGAAACCATGGCAACTTTGCGAAGCGAAGAAGTGGAATCCACGCTGCCACCGGCGCCAGCTACGCCAGATATTCGACCGATGCCAGACACGCCTACGCCAGCAACTGCCAGCAACACGGTGTCCACACCAGAAACCCCGGTCGGCGAAGAGGTGATAAGGACTTGTGTCACTCCGAGGAAGGTGCGGGGAGTGCAGTCAGCACTCAGAAAAGAGAACGAGCGACACAGATGTGTAGTGAAGCTCCTGTCGTACTTCTTCACTGACGAAAAATTAATCAGCTGCAACACCGACGGCACCCATGGCAAACTGCCATTAGACAGTAACAAATTAAATTCTTTAAAAGTGTTAGTGTTTAGTAAGTTTCCAGTGGAATCTGCTGTCGAAAAAGAGAAACTATGGAAATTCATCAAGACAAAAATTAATGATAGATGCCGTGCTCTTAAGTTCGCGAAAAGGGGACACTAAGGGTTCTGATGTTTAAAGACTCTGTTAACGTTTTTCAGGTTTTCCGTTTAGTTAATGCTATTGCCTCGTTTACGCAGGAAGATTGTAATTCTAGGTAGTTTAAAGAAAAAAATAATTGACACCAGGTGCTTGTATGTGTGATGTATAATTATTGGATTCATTAACTACAAACTACTTGAGCTGTAAACGCTTCTTTCGATTAATGGGTAGTTCTAAATAAATGAAGGTCGTTGGCGAACAAAAATTCAACATTCGTCGTTTTTGGGTCGTCACGCAACGCTTCTCACTTGTCTTACGTTCTTCATTCCCAGTGGATCAAATTTCAACCAAAATTTGCATAAGGTGTTAAAAGCAGACAAGTCAATAAGCCGCCTGAGCGAGGGACTAATTTTAATTTCCATCAGACTCAAAGGATCCACTGATGCATTGAAAGAAACTTGCAGAGTATGGGATAGAGACAACTGCCAAACATTCGCTTTCATTGCGGTTGTTTAGTGCATTCGCCTTCACAACATAAGACGCTTTTCACTGTCGGCTGCACACTGAATGTGAAGACAATCGGGTGGTCTGGTATCACTTTGTCGCCCGTTTATTAATTTTAAATACAACTTCGTTTCTCGTTTGTTTCGTTAGGGACAAAGTAACTGTCGCAAAGAAAACAAAGACGAATGAAAAGTGAATTGTCAGAATTGTCGCTGTCGCAAACTGTTGCCCTTTTTCTGACAATTTCTGTCGGTTGTCGGTGTTTTGGGGAGAAGATTGTCGCCTGTTTTTGGAGCCACGCTTGTGGCTTCTAGCGGTTGGAAGGTCTTATATTGAATGCTCTCGGTTTTAGCCGTTGGAAAAAGAACTTGACATCACCACGCTTCCATTTTGCTATTGACCGCTTAAATGAAGGAAAGAGATACGACATAGTAATACGTGACTTCGCAAACGCCTCACCGTCGTGTGTGAGCGACATTTTCCGAGCTTGAGAGTACTTTGTGGGAAAAGAAGGAAGGCAATATGGCGGCCATTTTGTTTTCCTCGGTTGTCTGGTCGAATTCATTCTTGGTTCGGAGAGAACCATCGAAGGAATTCAAAGGAATATAATCCCACGATGTAAATGTTATTCGATAGAAAGTGGATTGTCATGGATTTTTCTTCTGGAAGATAAAATCTTCGATTCATTTGCACCTTGTGTTGTTTTCACTTCGCTGCCTCGAAGGGAGCGCGCGTGTGCCCTCGAATACGGATTTGCAGCATAACTTGCCATTTATCTTCATACATTTTGGATTATATCGAGAAGTTAGTGCTTCTGCTACATAGTGTGTGGTTTTCTGATAGCTGAGACAAGAACGTGAAGGTACAGTCAGCGATTTATTTTGCATATTTCCTAGCGATCGATGTAAATATGGGAGCCTTTGATTTGTGCTGGCCGAGCTTGGCACTTCAAGGGTAGCTTACTGCAATTCGATTCATTTCATTCTGATTCAATATTGGCAGATCAAATGTGATTTATTTCATACACATCGTTCACAAATTATGATCCGTGGGAACCAGAGACCAGCCGCTAGAAATTTAGGACAAAAAGTTAGAACGTTAACGCAAACCGTTGGAGCTTTAGAACAGATCGTTAGAGCGTTAGGACAAACCGTTAGAGCGTTAGGATAAACCTTTAGAGCGTTAGGACAAATCGTTAGAGCGTTGGAACAAACCGTTAGAGCGTTAGTACAAAGCGTTAGAATGACTTCAAAGCCGTTAGCAATTCGTTAACTACCCGTTAGTTTTCTAACGTTTAACGGAAGGTCGTTAGTGTACGTTTTCCCGTGGAGGGTCACATTTAGCGGACGCCTTAGGATGTTCGGAAGCGGGGCCGGTGTATCAGGAACCGACGAGGAACCGTTGATTCCCAAAAAGTGATGTGAAAATGTGAATAAAGAGAGAGAGTTACCAAGGCTGTGTGTAGTCGTGTTTGCGCCATGTCCAAGCGCAGTGTCAAAAAAAAAAAGAAGACCAATGCGGTCTTAGCGGCCGAGTACGAATCCTCAGCCGGCATGGGAAGTCTGGGGAGCGTGCGAAGAAGATTTCGTTAGTCAGAGTGCGAGAGGTCTTGGGAGGGATGCGCAGTTACACCCTGCATCGGCCGCGACGGGTTCGATTTCCCACCCTGCCCGTGTTAGTGTTTGGCCGCGATCAACAGTGGGTGGCCAATTTGATACGAGTCAAAAAATTGGCCAGGTCAACAAGGGCCATCGCTATTTGTTGGAGGTCGTCGACGTGCTGTCCAAGTTCGTCTGGGCGGAACTGGTCAAGACCAAGACGGGACCGGTGGTCAGCCGCACCTTCGAGACCATTTTGAGACACGCCCAGGGACGTCGGCCGCAGCGGTTGCAAACAGATGCGGACAAAGAGTTTTCCAACCGGATTTTTCAGGCCTTGTTGAAAAGTCGCGGCATTGCTCACTTTTCCACCAGCGGGGATACCAAGGCGTCGGTGGCTGAACGGTTTAACCGTTTGATCAAAGATCGACTGTACCGCTACTTCACGGCCCAAGGCTCGTACAAGGACTTGAACGCGTTGCAGGAGTTGGTCAAAGGCTATAATGCCTCCAAACATCGCAGCATCAGCATTGGGTCCCAGGACGTCACGACGGGCAACGAGGCATAGGTGTGGGAACGCTTGTACGGGGATCGCCTGCGGACCAAACACCGGGGCTCGCTGGCTTGGCGGGTGGGGACGCGCGTACATTTAAACAAGAAGCACCACGTGTTTCAAAAGAGCTACCTGCCGGGTTGGACGGAGGAGGTGTTTGTGGTGCGTCGGGTGGTGCCGGGTGTGGTACCCAGTTATCAGCTGCAGGAATGAGACGGTACGCCGGTGGAGGGCACGTTTTACCAACAGGACCTGCAATGCGTGACCGTGACCGACGAGGCCTTTTTTCGAGTGGAGAAGATTCTGCAAAGGAAGGGGCGACGTATAAAAGTCCGGTGGTTGGGGTGGCCAGCGAAATACGATAGCTGGATAGACAAGAGTGACTTGGTGTGATGGCTCATATCAAACAAGCACTGGCAACATGCTCGACACAGCGACCGCCCCCTGCAAGCCATGAACAGTCATGCCTGCGGTCATTTCACCCTGTTGTATTTGAAAGACAAAGTCCGCGGTCGCACGTTGGAGGATTTTTCCAGGACTATGACAATCGTAATTTTGTCAAGAACCATCACCAGTTCGGACAGAGTCTGCGCACGGCGATCGCGGACCACCTTTCCTCCGACGAGGTGGATGGCCCGTGGACTCAATGTTGTATCACCAAACAATGTGCATTAAAAGCCATGAAAACGTAAAGAGGTGTGATTCGTTTCCCACCAGGCAGGGGATTTCCCTGGCCTATCTGGGCAGAAGATTGTTGCAACGCCGATCGCGGTCGTCGTTAAAAACGAGTTTCGCGCCACCCACGTGCGACAATCATGTTTCGCCACCATGCAGCATCTTGGTGGCCGGTCCATCCAGTTCTGGCAAGACCGTGTTGACCAAACACTGTGAAACCAAAACCCATGAAAATCTCATTATTTTTTTCACAGTAAATTCATGGTATTTTCAAGACTTTTTCATGGGGATTTCATTGTCAAAATTAATGGTTTTTGCATGGGGTTTTTAACATGAAATTGCCATGAAAATAGCATTAAAAATACCATGATAATCCTGTGAAAACCAGCAGATTCATGACCCATGAAATATTCAACATTTTGTAAAAGGCCATGAAAAAGTCATGAAAAGGCTATTAAATTTTAATGGCACATGGTATGGTATTTTAATGATGCTGAAAAACCCATGAAGCACCCATGAAAAACCACCATGAAAAAAGCATTAAAAAAAACATGAAAAACCTGTGAAAACCAGCAGATTCATGGCCCATGAAATTTTCCACATAATGGAAAACCCATGAATTTAAAACGAGCATTTTCATGATGTAAGTTTCATGGGTTTTTCATATCTGAAGAAAACAACCATAGCCCCTGAAAATCCCTTGAAGGTTTTCATGGATTTTCCATGGTTTTTTAACCCCATCTGAGGGTTGTCCATCACATTCATGGGGAAGGTGATGCCACACAAGAACCATGAAAATTCCATTTAATTCTGAATGCAATAAAACTGAAAAACATACCTTGACTGGAAAATCTAAGACCTTTATGGCCATTAAATTAATAAATAAATGCTAAGATAAGTCTTTAATTGATGAAAGCAAAGGATGAAACAGATTTGAAGCTGTCCAACAATTTTATTTTAACAATACGCAAATGACACTTTACAGACAAATTTTTTTTCTCCAAGTTCTACGTACACAGTATCAGGTAAGTTTTAATGTTAAGTCACAAATTTATATAATAATTATTAGTGTCATAAATAATTTCAAAAATGTAAAAATTATGTTTCAAACTTGTGCATTCAAGGGAAAGCCGATCTTGAGATCTGTACATGTGAATACTAAATTTACATGAACTGGAACAAGATGAAAGGAAAAACGGCAAACAGTGGACTTAGCTCATTGATTTGTATGGTTCAGGGAGCTTCTTTTGCTGTCCGCCGATGAGGTTGTCAACATGTCCCGCTCCAGCTTGTATTTTTTATCCATGTCTGAAACAAAAATAAGGCCTGTTTCAAACGTCACGCTACTGTCGTGTCGATTTAATAAAACTTAAATTGAATTTAGTGTCGAGCCAAATTCAAAAACCAGCAAAGCAAACCTTGTATTCAAAATACTAAACATACACACTTTTATCCGCAAATTACATGTAGCGCCATTCTAGACTGGTTTAGTCATGAATTCATTAGAGTACTCAAGATAATTTAAGATCTCAGCTAGACCTAGCGAATAACTGACCTGATCTGTAGTTTCACAACAGTTGAACTACTGACGATTTGAAGACCTCTGACAAGATACGAACGGCGGCCGCGATGGATTACACTTTGCCGAGGAGCACTCTGATGATCTTGTTCACAGTTTTACTGTGCCGTTGAAGTTTTATAATTTATGAACTGTTCCTATTTCTAATAACAGAGTAGCTTATTTACTTACCAAAACCTTTCAAAATTCTCGATTTAAAAATGGCTTGCCAGCCTCTAAATCCACGGTGATGCGTTCATTTCCTTTCACATCGGCGCCACAATCTTCAGCCTTTGGTTTACTATAATAACGCTGTTGTTATTCACCTTGTAAACCACTCAAAAAACCATCTATGCGAAACAAAAAAATACAATTATTCGCACGATAGACCAACCGAAAACACAATTCAAAGATGGGCGCCAAGAGAGAATGAATAGGGGTTCTTTGTTCGGTGAAAAGCACGAGATAATCACGTGAAAATTCTCGCACTATTATTGGCTGTTGCTGAGTAACATCCACTGGACTACTTGATTGCGGTCTTCAGTGAAACATGCCCTGTTTGCTGCTCTGTTCAAGTAAGTGCGTGCTCGCTTCGTTTGCATCGGTCACTCAGATTTCGAGGATATGAATCCAATTTCTGGCGAAGACTTTGACGAAAACACACTTTAGGAAGAGATTCATCTTCAGTTGAGTATAAAACATGCTTTAGATATTTGTTACCGAACGTTTACGAGATAGCAAAAAGACGAACGAGTTCGTGGAGGTGAGAAAAATCCATCGCTAACTCTCGCTTTCTTTTAAGTCTTACGTTCGTTTCATTTCAAAGGACTTTGGAAATTTCGTGAGCTTTTCGGATAAATCACTGAGTAAATGTGTGACTTAAGGATTGTATTTTATTTTATGTAATTGTCTTTTTGCCTTTTTAGTACTATGTTGTAGCACTTCATTTAGGCTTAATCATAAATTTGTTTCCTTGAAAGAACTAAAGTCTTGGTCTTAAAGAATCACAAAAATTTGCAGTCTTTTTTTTAATTTAAAGTGATGGAACTTTAACTTGATATTGATTGGTCACAAATTGCTCAAATTTGCATTTTGATGTCTCAGCTTACCATTGATTCCAAGACATTTCCAGCAATTTTGTTTAGTCTTAGAATTTTGGGGAATTCCTTGTAATTCCAAGTTATTCCCAACTGGATCAGTGAACATTCCCAGATATTCTAATTAATTCCAAGCCTTTGTTTTTATCCTAATTCCTAGGAATAATCGATTGTGGGCCACAATGGAAACTACTGGGCTACCAGTAATATATTACCCCTATAAAGTGGCAGTATAAAGACTTTTGTAGAGTGCTGAAAAATCAGGCCGTGGATTTTGATTATGAAGAATCATCTTTATTTGAATGGAACTGTGATAGGATATTTCAGCTGATCACGTTTTATGATGAGAAGTTTCCTTCAGTCTAAACAACTCATGAAAATGGCTGGCTTGTCCCTCCCTCTAGCCTTTTGCCCATCCGAACAAAATTAATGTCACTTTAGGTAAAACACAGCATGGATGTTGACATGAAAATCTGGGAAGTACCCTAGGTGTGACACACAGTGGGCCCCTCCTTGAAAAATCCTAGCTATGCCACTTAGTGTGGTCTACACTTAATCCGGTCGCCATGTTTCTTTCGTATTAAATTATATTATTCTTTTGGTCACTTGTTACAGCACATTGTTCTATTTTTATTCTACTTTCATTGTCATCCCAGTACCGCTCCAGTATTGTTCTGGTACAAGTTTACAAGTCTAACACCTTTATTATGGTCTATGATCTCTTGGCTTGAATTTTGGTGCAAGGTAGTGACATATATTTGTCCTTTCTTGATTGCCTTTCAATTTTAATAAATAAAATTTCAAAAGTCTATTTTTAAAATGAAAGTCTGTATCAACTATAATTTATTCAAGGCATGTGTGGTGAATTTTCATGATTCCCACCTTTTAAGCCCTAGAATCATGGAAAATTCATAACCCATGAAATCAGTAATGTAAACGAAATCTTTTTATTTGCCATGAAAAGTATGTTTTCATGGGTCATTAAAGACATTGTGTTGAGTTTCATGGATTATTAACGGCCCATGAAATTGAAGACCACACCACCAGCCATTTTCATGGCCCATGAAAGTCCAAACACATGACTTCCATGGGCCATGAAATATATAATGTGACGAGTTTCATGGCAAATTCATGGCCCATGAATGTATCTCCTTATCAAATTCATGGGTCATGAAATAAAATGCCACATTTTCATGGAAAATTCATGGCCAAAAGAGAACACATGAAATTACATTTTGCAGTTTTCATGGGCCATTAAATGGCTTTGATGGGGTATTCACAGAAAATTCATGACATTTTCATAAAACTGTGGCTCATAGTGAAACGACACATTGAGGACAGAGACACGCTGTTCAAACCGCCGCCCAAGTGGTGTATTGTTATGAGGTGTGCCAACCCGGGTACGAGGGCATGAAAGGGGTGACCTTTCACAACAGTCTGCTTAGCAATTTTGTCAAGGTATTTCACGTCCCGAGGTGGCCTGTTGGTGTTGGACGATTTGCAGGATGAAGGCTGTCGCGACAAGAGCGTCTTGGACTTATTCACCTAACATTCGCACCACCGCAAGATTTCGGTCATCAACATTCTGCAGGACATTTTCCCGCTCGGTCCCTACGCCAAGACCATCTCCCGCAATGCGCATTACATCATGGCCTTCAAGAACCCTTGCGACGTGATGGGCATGCGAGCCTTGGTCTCCCACGCCTTTCCGGACACCGCCCGCATGGCCGGTCGTCACATTGCCGGAGTGAAGCACACCAATACCATCACCACCGTCTATAAAGACGGACGACCACCCGCAGTGAGTCGAAATTCCTCCTGCAGCTCGAATTAACATGGCACCTCCGCGTATGCTTCGTCAACTGGGATTCTTATGGTCCGTGTTGAAAGAAGCCAATCACCACAAAATTTGCGAACAATTGCAACACGCCAACGCCGATCAAATCAATGCCATCGGCGAGATGGTCCTTAATGCCTTCAACGGGCGCGTGCCCCTGGATCAGGACGTGGTCCGACGTATACGCCCGCATCGACGCACCCTGAGGAACCTGGCCCAACGCCAACATTCCTTGAAAAAGCGGCGTCAACTCGATATGCGTCAGAAAGGTCGAGGCTTTTGGCAAGGACTGAATTCGGTGGTGGATTGTTGCAGTGTTCGCAAGTCACGAGCGGGTCGTTCGCCCAATGCTTGGTGGAGCCCCACCGCGAAGTGCAAGAGTGGAAAGAGGCTGTCACGGAGTTGGAAGCCATGTGCCAGTCCTTGGAAACGCGCCTCCAACAGGTGGAGACGCAGTTGCACGACTTACGGTACAAAACGCCTTGCGATACGTGTCGCCGGCAGATGGAACGCATGGCTAACGGTAGGACCTGGGAAGTGGCGTGTCGCACGTGTTGTGCGTTCCTGTAAACATGACCACCAGTGCCTTTCAAACGCGTTTTCTGGTCAGTCCCAAAGAGATGCAAAACTCGGTGGAACATTTCAAGGTACGACTGACCGAACACGCGCAACTTAACAAAGGCGCTCGTTTGGCCGCCGAGCAACATCCCATCTTGAATTCCTAGCTGCCGGCTGGCATCAAGGTGGCCAGAGTGCGTCCGGTGTCGGCGCAGTTGCGCAAACTCACCCGACGCGTCCGTCAAGGCAGTGCCCCGGCGGCCCCGGCCGTGCTTTTGGACGAGGAAGAGCGGCTGGTCATGGGACCTCTGGACACCATGCTCAAGACCTTACTAAAGGGACAGATTCCACGCTCTGCCACCAGAACGCCATCGGACACCCCTCGTGCCCGACCCATACCGACCCCTCGACGTAAAGAAAACCACCCTCCACGCCACCACCGAAGCTACCTCGCGAGCGCAAAAACTCTTGCAAGCCAGTCGATAGTTGCTCAAGAAATGCGCAACTGAAGTTAAGCGCTTGAAACCGCTGCCCATTTGGGAAGATTGGCACACTCGACTCGTGAGACGGAAATTGCATGAGCAAGACTTCTTGTAAAAGGCCGGAAAGGAGTCGACGCTGTCATAGTCTGCGTCGTCGCCAACGGAGCATGCACGCCAGGCTATTGGATCTGCAACATTGGTTGTACAAGACGGGCATCGAATTTCATTGGCCTGGCTACCATTACTTGGGGCCGGGGATGCGACTCAAGCGGCGCCTAGCGCAGCACGACCCGGGGGTTAATCGTTTGGACGCCCTGGCCAAGCAGCACGACGTGGATTATGACTGCGCCAAGACGTTGCAGGACAAGTGGGAAGCAAACAAGAAAATGATCAAGGCCATCGAGGCCCTACCGGTGACCTACACTTGGCCGGAGGCCATCGTGAAAAAAATACTACAAGCCAAAGTGTGTTTAAAATTGTATTTTTTATTTTAACATTCATGGTGCATTAAAAGTCATTCATTCCAACAGTGCGTCCGTGTTCTCTGACACCATTTCGTAGCCGTAAGGGTACGTCCGAGCCGTGACGGGGTCCAAGACGTGCTTGGAGTACACCAGGCGGTAGTCCTTGGTCTGGGGCTGGGTGTACAGGGCATAGGCTCTGACATCCCGCACGATGTGGTGAGACTTGATGATGCGCTTGGTGTGCGGTGCCGCCAGGGGGCACCCCAATTCGTCCGAGGCGTTTTGGCGCAACACCTGGTAGTTCAATTGCGCCGTGCCCTCACTTTTCAACGAGAACCCCCGTACTTTGCAGACAATGTGACCCCCGCGTGTCCGGTACCCATAATTCTTAGGACCCCGTGAACAGAATTACACGATGGGAGTGTCGGCTGCCAGCTCGCTCTTGAATTCGCCCAGATAATCCCCAAGGCATGGTGAGGGTTGGTCAGGGCGGTGAAAAACGATCACCGAATCCATGTCGAAGTACAACACGCGTCCCCCCTAGCAACTACAAGCGCAGGCAAGCCCAACAGGAGGTGAAACAGGCGATGAAGATGTTCAGGCTGCTCGAGATGCTTTCGGCGTGCGTCTCCTTCTTGAAGTGCACCTCCACGTGCTGTTTGGTCAAGGGGCTGACATAGCGAATGTCGTTCTACTCGCTGTCCAAGAAGCTGTGAAAGGGTTGGGGCACCACAAACTCGTGCACCTGGGTCTTTTCTTCGCGTTGCCCAAATTTGCCCCACATGCTGTTCAGCATCATCTTGGTCAGTGCGCGCAGCCCGGGATTCTTCTGGATGCCATCGTCATCCAGACGAGTGCCCTCCCGCCAATGGTAGGCGTCGCTGTGAGCTCGCTACTGGGCTTCCGTCAGGCAACCAGGCGGCCAGCCACTGGCTTCTTCCTTGATCGTGAGCCAGGTGTTGACGTAATCCTCGAACAACCCCACCCACCTCTCGGCAAAGTGCCACACCTCGTGAATGCTCAGGATGATGTAGCACGTGGCCACGGCCTTTTCCAGTTCTCGTGTACTCCAGGTCCCCACCAGGGCGCGTTCGGCGTACGGGTGTTGGCACTGGCACACCTTGTCGAACAGGGGGCGGTCCACATTGCTCTCCATGCAGCTGCGGCAGAGGAGGAACGTCAATTTGTCATGGGTGCGATACGGTACCACGGGGTGGAACAGCATCTCGGGCGGCAACACCGTGGACTTGACTAAACCAAAGTATTGCAAAATGTTCGTCGTGTCGGGTTCGTCAATGTACTGCGGATACCCCATGGGGTACTGGCCCGTCTTGTTCACAAAGGGGTACAGACTGGTGTAATCGTAGTAACGAATCTCTTCCCCCCTTGGCCGGGTCGGCGGCGCAGTACAGTACAGCTGCCAAAGCAAGCCTCCCGTGGGTTCAAGGGCTCCGGGAACTCCAGCTCTTCCACAAAGGCCCCCACGTCCGGGTCCTCCCTTTTTAGATGGTTCCACTCGCACTCCCACATCTTCACCACGCAGTAGCCGCGCTGGTGCAGAAACTGCATCTTGCGTTTGGTGACCATACCGGCGTTGTCCATGGAGGGATCCAATAATCCGCGGTGTTCCTGGGTGCGCTGGGGGTCACAACTGCGACAGCAGTGCCAGAAACAACCGTGAAACTCGTAGGCCACGTGACCGTCGGGTTGATGGCCATCCAGACTGTAGCGCGAGCCGGTCACCCGGTGTTCGCCCACGTTGCCTGCCTGTTCCAAGTGGTTGCGCTACAAGGGGTGGTGGCGGTCCATGGAGAAGGGATTAGCCAAGGCCATGGTATCGTGCTCCTCCCTGCCTTCCGGGGTCAAGGCATTCCATTCCTCGTTACGCAGACGGTGCTTGTGCCACAGCAACCATTCCATTGCCCCCTGGGAATGATTGGTCTTGAGACGCCACCCCTGCAAGGGTTCTCTTGGCGATGGTGTCGGGCTCCATGCGGTTCATGCGCAAGTCCTGGTTGCAGGCCGAGACAATGGTGATTTGATCGAAGGGGTTGAAACCCATCTGCGCTTCAAACAATGTCTTAAAAGTCAAACAGCCTTGTTTCAGCTGGACGTCCAACTCGCAATAGGCCAAAAACTCCCGGGCCATGTCAAACACCGTACCCTCGGCCACCTGTTGGTCGCGCCACTGCTCAAACTCCGCTCACTGCTGGACAGACATGCTATCCGGCATGTTATTGTCCCGGGCCAGCAAGGGACCCATGTACCGGGCATGCTCCCGTGTGTTATACAGGTGCGCAAAATACCCCTTCTTCAATTCCGTCAGCCTAAAGGTCCTAGGAACGGCCAACAGCGGCATTTGGAAAAACGAGAGCGAATCGATGAAGCGAATACTGTCGCACACCAGGCACAGCACTTTGCCCCCATTCCGCACTTGTTCGATCAAAATCTTCTGGCGGTGATACTTGCTGATGATAGGGTAACTGTCGTAGCCCTAAAAATTGTGGGCGATGACCGTCACCGGGCGCATGTCCTCCTCAGTCAACGTCTCCAACCACTCCAAAAAGTCTTTGATGCAGTAGTCCCCCAAAAACCGCACGGGACGGTGCTGGTCTTCGGTCTCGGCCACCACCAGGTTGGGCACGTGGCAACCGCCCCCCTGCATGCTCTCAACGTCAAAAAACACGTGCAGCGGGGGTTTGTCCTCGTCATCGTCGGACTCCTGGTTGGCCACGGCCCCGCGACGCAATTTCTTTTGTCGCTTTTCCTCCAGCAGCTCGGCGGGCATCTTGGCCACTTCCACGAAACAACGGTGCTCGTGGATCATGACGTCTTGGGGACAGGAAGGACAGGAGGCTCGACCGCACACGCGTTCCTTGATTTTCCCTACTCTCCGCAATAGTTTACCGCAATCTCGACATTTTCGCCAATTTTCGCACACGCTAGGGCATCCGTGGCTTAGGTCGTGATGATGGGCCAGGCAAACGTCCCCGTAAGACAGCCGCTGGTCGTCGTATTCTCTGACCGAGCGCGGGCATGATTGTGGCAACCTTCTTGCAAACAAGCTCCGCAATGATTACTGTTTGGGTGCAGCGATGTTGGCACACATTGTTGTAGCCCTTGAAGCAATGGGCGCAAAAGTAACCGGTGACAAAAAACCCGGGCAAGGACTTGATGACGTCGTAGTCATCCCCCTCGTGCAACAGTCCCAAATGTTCGGAGCTAGACCCGTAAGCAAAGGTCTTAAAGTTCCGGTCGGCGTCCACCACCACGATGGTGTAGTCGACCTTGGACGGATGGGCCGCAAACCGTTTCAATTCCACGTCCCCACAGACGCCCAACGGCACCCCTGTAGTCACCTGCAAACGGGTGGCCTCCGCCAATTGCAGAGCGCGCCCTCGCTGGAACGCACGCCATTGTGGAACGTTCTCCACCTTTGCGCAAGCCGTCACCAAGGCCCGCGCGCAGCACAGCTGTTCCCGCGAACAGGGAATCCTGATCGCGGCCTTCTTCATGACGCGCAACACCTTTGACGACCGGTGACCCGGTTTGGTTCGGCGTTTGGTACCCCCACCGCGCATCGTGCCACGCACGTGCACGAACTTCAACTGAAACGTATCGTTCATTTCAAACTTTTCGTTGGAATTCAAAATCTTTTCCAGGTCCTTCAACATGGTGTCCACCCGCAGGAAATCCTGATGCCATTCCCCGGCCATCAAACCCTAACCGTTGTAACTGTTCACCAAATGATTGGACCCTATGGTGAAGAACACCCGGTCCCCATCCACAATCTCCTCCTCCTAGTCGCGCAGCAGACATTCCAGGGCCCCACGCAGCCTTTGCGTTAACCTGGCAGCCACGTTCTGGCGCGGCCTCAAAGCACCCACTTGGCGCACCCGCGTGCGAAACACGGGCTCCTGGACGCCCATGCGCACACTGCACCGCTGCACCACAGGCTCCAACTCGAACTCGAATCGTCCAGCTGGGTCCTAGTCTTGACTCATGTTGACATGCCACTGTCACGCCAGGCATCCCACTTTATACACCGTCACTGCTGACGCCACCATGGCGTGGCCCTGGCCTCGTGCACCAATCACCCGGCTTACGTGAGCTCGGGTCATTGAAGAACCAGGGGGATGGGGGGTTCCCCCCTGTTGGGGGTAACGTGGGGGATCTCCGTGGCTGTGATTGGTGGACGCCAAATCCATAAAGGCCACGGAGATCATTGTGTTCAAGATAGCGTCCACAACACCTTGTGAGAAAATGCCCAAGTTAGACATAGGAAAAGACGGATGCCGCAAGACCATGACCACCCACGATGAAATGCATTGGGTCCTGAAGAACACCGTCAGTCCAGACCAGGACACCTCAACCTCCCATTGAGATTATCTGCCGCCCGAAATGAAGGAAATCATCCTCCACCAAAAAGAAAAGTTAGAAATCCAAGACAATATTACCAAACGCTTGACCATGGGCTGGGACAAGATCCATCAGCAAATGAACGAATTACCGCGTTATCGAGTGCATGGCACGGTAAGTTCACTTTTTTTTTCATCTTTTCCTCCATAGTTAGTTCATACTAAGTCGCTCCTTTCCTGCCTTTTTCCTCAGCCCCTGCCCGCCACACGTTTCTGTCTGACCTACACCCAACAAATTCTCAACGAGAGCGATTACATCCCTTGGTTCGAGGACCGCCATTGCCACGTGCCCACTGCTTTGGACTTTCGTGAGTAAGTGTCCCCCTTTTTTTACAGTCCATGTTCCTCCAAGAAAAATGCATGTTGTTTCGCGTCCCCACCAGCATCCTGAGACCGCGGTCTGGACCTCCTGCTCGATTTCATTTGCACGGCTTTCAAAGCACCACCTCCACCAAGCATTGGCACGCCTTTGAAAGCACTACCACCAACCATTTGTTTCACAAGCTCAGACCGGTTCCGCTCTAAGTAAGTGTTTCTTTGTAGATCGTACCCCACGGCACCTGCGATTTCCATTGGTTATTCTACACCCATCCCGCCCTGTACGTCATTCGCGCACAAGTGCTAATGGCAGCTTGCATGACCCGCCGGGGTAAATTCATCAGAGCTCATCAGGCTCCCGGTTTCTCTTTGCCTCTCCGCTGCCCTTGGGACAACTGGCCGTGACGCATAAAGTGGCCTTCACACAACAAACAAATGTTGGCCAACTCGTATTGGCAAACTCAAGTTGGTGCGTGTGAACGACGCAACAACATGTTGGCCAACTGTTGGCGACAGAAAGAACTTGCTTCTATTCTCGCCAACTTTTTTACGAGTTGCCAAACTCACATTTGACATGTGAACGAATGTGAACGTGTGTTTTTCACTTTTAACCAATCAAAATTGGCGCTCTCTTCACGTGATTCGCAAGCCACTTCACAAAATGGCGGAGGAAATAGTCCAAACGTCCGACAGGACTTTTCAGTTTATCGATGAAACTCATAACAATCCAAACTTGTGGGATATATCATCAAATGGTTATAAAGATACCGAAAACATTGAACCATTGATACTTGGTAAAGATAAAGATGTAATAATTCGGGAAAATTGCGAGGAAGAGCACAAATGTATTGTTTCCTCTACGGCTTCTTTACAGTGTTTATATAAAACAGATTACTTGTGAAAAGCGAATAAAGGTCCCAAAATATTTTATCTGGACATGTCAAATATGTTATATTATAACAGTATTGCAAGATACAGAACAGTTTTTGGCCATATAGGATCGCATAATGTTGCTCGTAAACTCGATAACAAATATACATGAAAGCAAGACGTGAAATAAAAACTCATCTGTCGCAAGATACCTCAAAGTAAGGACTAACTTCTCGCCGACTGGGATACTCTGACGCATGTTAGTGTCCTGTTTCTGTAGCGGTGGCTTTATCATTTACAAAAGCTCATTAAAGCAAATTTCATTCATCCGCAAAAAAAGTTTAAATGCCATTGGATTCTCCGCGCGAAGCTCCTGCACGAGTGTATTGTACGCGCCAAGGCGGGGATTTCTGGCAATATACCGTTTAGTCCATATCTTTCTATTCTTCCATCGTTTTCTGTTTTTTCTCCGGCGAAGAATATAAAACAGTAGCATGTATGACGCCGCAACCCTCCGTGTGTGCCACTGCACTACGGACACCATAGTTGCGAGTATTGGCCTGTGTTGTTATGACGTGTGTTTGACGTGTGAATACACGAGTGGGCCAACTTTTTGGGTTTCGCCAATGCGAGTTGGCCAACTCGTTTGAGTTCGTTTGAGTTTGTCGTGTGAAGGCCGCTTAAGTGTTTTTTTCCTTCTCGTCAGATCACCTCTTGGTTATGTTCCCTGCGCTGGCGCCGATGCACTTGTCATTTAGTGGTCAGGCGCTCTAAGTAAGTGTCTCTCTCTTCTCCCCCAGATCACCTTCTGGCGCCAAAACACCTACGTGTTTGACAACGCTCCCGTGAGCCGTCGAGACGATTGCACGTGCGCCTCTCACGTCCAAAACGCGGCAATATTCACTTGGTACGGCGATTACACCACTTTTGCCTCGGACACCATTTACGGCCCAGATTTGTTTTACAGAATGTAAGTCCTCCTCCCTCTTTTTTCAGGGTATGTTCCCGAGTTGGCTTTGTGAATCCGGTTCCTTATCCATTCGTCACATTCACGTGGGTAACCACAGATCCCGGGAACCCTACGGTTCATCGTCATCACCGGGTACGGACCCCCTTAGCTTTCATCACACGCGTAAGTTTTTCTTCTCTTCCAGTTGCCCCCGGGGTGGACCTGTTTCCGAGAACCCGGTTATCATTGACACTGGGACTATGACGTGCTCCGACCCAACCTGCGCATCGTCTTCGTGCCCCGCTAAGTAAATGCTTTTCTTTTTTTCTCAGGCCTTGGGATCGTGTTGTTACTTCCGTGCCTGAATACTACTGGGACTTTGATGCCCCCGGCGAACCCCTCTGCATGGTCTTCATCCTCCCATTGACGGGACCCCACTGTTGATCATCTTCGTCCCCCGCCGCTGAGTAAGTGCTTCCATTTTTTTCTCAGGGTGTAGCCATAGGATGGTGTTGTTATTTCGATGTCATATCCCTTCTCTGGTACTGGGACTTTAATAGCCCCGGCAAGCCTCTGCGCATCGTCTTCGTCTATACATTGACGGGATCCGACCCACCATCCCACCGCTGAGGAAGTCTCTTCTGTTTCTTTCTCAGGGCATGCCCGAGATTTGGGGTTGCTTTCAGTCCCGCGAAGGTCGTCTGGTCCACCTACACGGTGACATGCGCTTCGGTCAGCCCCTGTGCTTCATTTTCATCGATTGATCGTCGTTTATCAGTCCACTCATTTGACTCTTGCCCTTCTTGCAGTTTCTGATCGACGCCTACCAACAGCGGGTCAGTAACAGTCAGGGGTGCATGTTCGTTTGTCCACTATTTCCTCGCTGCAAGCGCCTCGTCTACTCGCGGGAGATCCCGGCTGCCCTCAGGGCCTTTCTGCCACGCAGAGCCACCTTGGCCAATTTTCAACGTGTACTGGACTACTTCGAATCTCTCCACAGCCAACGGTCCACCCCCGGGCAGTCGCCAATCGCCTCCAACAGCGTCTCGTGTTGGTCCTAATACCGTTGCCATGTTGTTTGGTTTTTGTTCTCGTTTTCATCTTTGTCTTGTTCCCATTTTATTGGTAAAATCAAATCGTTGTCTGCCATTAAACCTGTCAAATTCCCATTCCTTCGCGTCGTTTTTTTTCGCAGACCATGCCCAAGGGATGGGGTTGCCTCCGATCCAACCACGGTCCTTTCCTTCACTATCACAGTGTTCTCCGCCTCGGCATTTTCTCTTTCCGCAGGGCTACATCACTCCCATGATACGCCTGGCCTGCCGCACTTCCATCCGCCAACTAATTGTCACTCAGTCACCCTTCCTTGCTTGCCATCGACGGCTAAAGTTAAAATACAAAGGAGTCATGTTGTGCAGTCATGTCACGCACGGTTACTGGCCGCATGTCACACCAAACCCTCTTTCTCCCTAGGTTTTCATCGACCCTCTCATACGCCGAGCCAGCCTCGATCCCTCCTGCCAACTGACGGTCCACCGTATACGCCACATGGCTTGCGACCGCTGGTTAACGTTGAAACACAAACATGAAATTCGTTACAGTTATCTCATGCACGTGGATTATTAAACGCTGTGCCTGGTTTCTTCGCAGATATTAATCGATCCCATGATGCAATTCAATCGCGTTGACCCCACCCAAGAAAGAATCGTCATTTGCCCCCGCTTCTTTGCCTACGGTCACTGGCTAAACGTACCCCGCCGCCACGTCATGCATCATGTCCTGTCATTCCATTGACTGTCTGTTCTCCCGCAGCTTTTCATTGTGCCCATGGTCCATTGGTCCACCGTACGCCCCGGCCGAGTCAACCCACCCAAAGTCATGATTCTCATCTGCCCTCACTTCAGTGACTGTGGTCAACACATGCGTACCCTCGATAGACTTGCTTTGTGTCATTTGTGTCAATAAAAAAAGTGCCTGTTCTCTCCCACAGCTATACATTGTACCCATTGTCTGCCACTGTCTACACCATGGCAAAGTCGACCCACCCCAAGTCACGGAACTCCTCTGCCCTTACTTCGGTGCGTGACCTCAGAACCTACGCTTTGCGCCATATACGTCACGGCGACTACCAACAACCTAGCCCACCTCTAACATTTCGTCCCTTGCTCCGGTGTTCTTGCAAATCCTATCAACCACTTCAGTGACTGTGTCAATAAAAAGTGTCTGTTCTCTCGTAGCTGTACATTGTGCCCATGATCTGTCTACACCATGGCAAAGTCAACCCACCCAGAGTCAGGATCCTCCTCTGCCCTTACATCGGTCAGTGCGGTCAATACGAGCGCGCCCTCAGTTCCCACGCTTTGCGCCACGTACGCCATTGCGACACCAACTATCGTGGCCGAGCTGTAACTTTGTGTCGCTGTTTTTGCAGATCCTAGTCAGCACCCTCCTCTGTTCGGACATTGATCCCCAATACTGGGCGTGCGCGGGCCAGACCTGCCTCCATCTTCCCACCCGCTTCTTTTACCAAGAGATTGACTTCTTCACCAATTCCAGTCCTTTCCTTTCAGTAGTATAGTGTTTGGGGTTCCAGATAAAAAATTAATCAAATGGAATCACAAACTGATTTAGGGGGGTGTTTTAGCAAAATGATCTCGGATTTTGGAAAAACTATAGTTATTTTATTTTTTATCTCGTATTAAAATGCGTGACTTTCTCGGAAAAATCACCAAGCGTGACATTCTCGGAAAAACAGGAAATGATCTGTTACCAAACCCAACTACTATATTTCCATCTGATGATACAATTCGATGATTTCATATTATGATCTTGTATTTTTGGAATCTATATATTTTTCAAATAATTTTTTCAACGCCTGTTTGGCAAAGAGAGGTGATGCAGAAAAAAATAGCAAAACTGGTGGCCACCAGAACCTCTCATGAGGGACTTAATTTGGAATTTGAATCACCACCCGTCCCTCATGAGAGGTTTTTTTTGTTTTGTTTTTTTGTATTCCCACCTCCACACCACCAGAGCACTATCATTTATGTTTTTCCCACCTCCACTCCACTCTGGCCCTATCAGACCCTCTTAGGGCCAAGTATTTGTTTAATTGTTTTTTTTTTCACCCTCCGGCTTGAGATTGAACCGGCACTTCTGTCAAGCCTAAGCTCCACTATAGCTCTACCCAACAATCCGACACCATCTCAGGGTGATTTTTTTATTTTTTTAACCCATGGAATAACGGCGGGGGTTTTTCGTTATTCCACGGGGTGGCTTGTATACATTTCGCTAACGAAAGGCCCCCGCTTTTTCCAATCGTTAGATACTTTGCATACAAGCCACACTTTATCTGTGTAAAAAACCCTTCTATTTGCGTTTGCATTTTCATTTTTATGCTTGTGGTACATAAATGAAATTTTCAAAGATAAAAAATAATACGCATGTGTAAAAAGCGAAAAATCTAGAATCCCCTAAACATAGTGACGTAGTTTGATGACTCATTCGAAAGGGAAACCCCCGACAAATGTTCCTGTCACATATGCTAATTCTTCGGGTAAAGGGTCAGAAAGAGGGCAGTATTTTAAATTAAATATACAACAAAACTCACAATACTATCCTGAACTGGGCAAATCAGTGGGTTTGAGGCGATAAAAACACCGCAACAGCTAGATTTTATAATGTCCATATGCATAGCTTGTCATGCCATTATAGTGAATATACCGCTTATCATCAAAACAGCTGAGTGATACTTTATTTATCTCATAACATCCTAGTTGATGGTTTTGGCTTCTGATTGTTTTCATTCTATGATGCATCTGTTTATTATCAAATAGTGTCTCTTTATAATTTTCATGTTTGATGTTATTCTTAATAATATTCTTCCTAATTCCTTTAGCAGTCTTCCCTCCTTTTTGGCTGTCTTTCATATAGCTATACATTTTCGATCGTAGACCGATGAATTCACAAATTGGAACTCCTGCAGCCTCATCTTTGAATTTACCAATTACTTTTTTATTCGTCTTATCGAAATATGGAGAGCATTCTGGGTAGTCGCTGTTGTCAAATTTATTTTTATCCTTCCAGAAATGTCTATAGACGTCTTGGGTTTCAATTTCATAGGTCAATGAGTCAGTGTCTGTGAAGAGCAGCTTCGCCTTGTTTCCATACTTCCCTTTAATGTAGTTGTAGTGGAATTCGTACATCAGTGTCTTGCTTAGATCAAGGATACACATTCCTACATATGCTGGCCGGTTTAAAGTAAGTGTTTCTTTTATCTTATGAACAGCTACTAGATTTTCATTGAAGATTTTACTGCTAACATATGTCGGTTTAGCAGCCATTTTCAATAGTTTCTTTTCATCGGTGACTAATCTGACGTCTACTCGCTTTCTGAGGTTTTCCATCGTTTTTCCGAAGACTGAATTGTTCATGAGTTTGAAGAAGTCTTTCTCAAAGGCATTTTTAGCGTTAGTTCTTTTCTGAGTGTTGTAATCAATATACTGTCTCAACCATGGGGATTGATTGAACTCTAACACTCGATGGACTTTAGTTATTTTCAAACCGAGATCAGTATATAACTGGAGGTTCCTATAATGGAGCACGTATTTTTTTTTTTGTTGCTTAATGTTGGTATCAGTTTATGTACCAAACCAGTTGATATATTGAATTTGCTAGCTATTTTCTTACAATAATCTGATAGCATGTCCCCAGTCACTTTAATCTTTTCTGGTCCAAGTGGATAATCATTATGAAGATCATGTAACTCTTGGGGGTATTCAAGGTCAACTTCAAGTATCAAACCTTTGTTGCTGTCTTCTTTATACTTAGCCAGGTCTAAATTATTGATCCGCTTTTCTGTCAACCATTTGAAACCACCGGTTGGTAAATATTGACTCATAGCCCAACCATACAAATTATTTGCGTCTAGATACATGATGTACTTCGAGGGCGCCTTCTCATCGTATGCTTTCATGTATTTATTGTTTGCTTTACCATAACGATTGGCTATATAACTGATTCCTCCACGCATACCCTTTTCAATGAATTGAAACATATCAATATCAACCATAAGCTCTAGTTTAATGTCAGTCATTTTCAGCATAGCATCCCAAGATAAACCTGGAGATGTGAAATAGTGGCACGGGTCCAGTTTGTAGTACTCAAGGCATGTTTTTCTGAAGTTTTCAAATACATCAGCCAGTAGGAGTACATCTGTTTTAAGGTACAGATCATGATAATTGCCCATATTATTGAGAGAGAATGTATTCCACACATTTTGAGCATGCGCATAGTCTTCATCTGATATATGCTCATCACTCAATATACTGTAGAATTCTTCTTTTGACGGCAGCTTTTGGTTAAATTTATCGAAACTATCCATATAGTCATAAGGATAAACACCTTTTTGCGCCATCAAATTAAGATCCTTTCCTTGAACTCTTGTGAGGTGTATTTTAAGGCTTCTTTTGGAAAATTGCTGACAAGTTTTTCCAAACTTGAGCTCATGAATTGGAAGCTATCAATGAAGGTCAAGTGATTACCAATCATGAAAGCCATATACTTCTCCATGTTATTTGGGATAGCATTGATATTCATTTGACAGTCTTCACCTTTCTTGTTTTTGTAAGTGTGCTTCTTAACAATGGCTCCAATCTCCTACATAATAAAATGACTATCATAGCCTCTTAGATTGTGAAATATGACTGGTATCTTTATTTCATCTGGGTTCACTCTGAGTTTAAGATTACAATCTTGGTGAGCAGAACCTCTATACTTGCCGGTAATATGACAATGATCTCGAACTCGGATATCTTTGTCAGTGTATTTTTTATCACAAATGTGACAAACTTTGGCTTTTTGGAATTTCTCTTCATCATCTTTAGTCATTTTCAATGGTTTGTTAAAATTTTTTTTCACAACATTCTTGCAATATTTGACTTCCTCCAGCATAGCTTCCATAAATTTGTACACAGCCTTTTCAACCCTGTATATTACTGCTGGTTTGCTGTATTTATCATCATAACAACAAACTACTTTATAGCCGTAGCCACAGTCAGTATGCTTCTGATAAGCCTCTGTATATGATTTATCACTGTTGGGTTGGCAACCGTGTATTTTTTCAGTGAAGGCCTCAAAATCAGCATAGATCACAAATGGTACCTGCTGTTGTTTATGAAAGTTGTTGAATTTCAGTATGTTGTTATCTTTGTTTGGCATTTTTATTGCCTGTGTGCCATTTACTCGCATGCAGTTGTCCTTGTGATCATTCAGAACCCTTTCAGAGCTGAAGCATTGAAGACAGTGCATACAAAAGTGTTTTCTTTCTTTGTGCTTTGTTTGATTGTACATAAACTTATTGAAATCTTTGATTAGCACATAATGCTTGTTTTCATTTTCAGTTATAAGAAGCAGATTCAAGCAGTCTGCATATTTCTCTTTTGATACATATATTGGATATGGTTGTTTATCCTCATAACCGAAAACATTGATGTTGATCTCATTTTGTTTTTCAATCTTATTGTAATGTTTGGTAGTCACTGGAAATTCAATCCCTGTATAATCCAGTTTTTCAATGTATTGCTTGTCTGATTTTTTAACCCTCTGTGGGTATTTCTCTTGTGGTTCAGGTGTCTGATGTGACACCATCGGAAACATTCATTATCTTCATTTTTAATATTAATCAAACCCTTCGCACTGTTTCTGAGTTTATTTGGTAGTTTAATGTATGAGGAGCCTCTCATCGGTTGATATTTCACAACATTAAGATAATGGCTGTCAACAGATTCAATTGTCCAACCAGAACCTTCAGATACCCAAACTGCAATCTTATTCATTATTTGGTCTTTTGACAACTGCAGTGATTCAGTTACTTCCAGATTATTCACAATTGTTTGAGCTACACTGTTGAAATATGCGGTTTTGTATTCTATTGCTCCGTCAGTCATTTTTGCGAATGTTACCTTTAGCGTTTCAACGAATTTGAGACCTTTAATTTCATTCAACAATTTTATAATATTATATGCAACAGCCTTTCTTGTGTTTTGCAGTTGCGCAAGCGGGTCTTTGTCATTTTTTATATCAATTTTAAAAGATTTTGTGAAACCTTTTAACGCTTTATCAACTTGCTCTATCTTAGTCCTTGGTGCAGGCGTTGGTTTCTGAATCACCTGTTTGGTTCTGGGGCTGGCATCGGTCTCTTTTTCAATTGTTCTATTTCTTCCAACCACTTAGCAGGCGGTGCTGGTAATATTTTTCTTTCGAAGTAATCAACCAATTCTTTCACAGTTGGTCTTTTCGTCCTTGGGCGGGAATCGGCCTGACAGTCCTAGGTGCAGGAATTGGTCTTGTTATTGTTTAGGTACAGGTTTTGTGTCATCAACTATAATAATTTTTGGTTTCCGTTGCTTCAACAACAACTCGATTAGCTTAGATTTGCTCAATTTTTTAAGACTTTTCTTGTCCATATTACTACTAGTTTCGATAATTTTTTCCATTTATGATATATCTATAGTTATTATTTCTTTAAAACATTTCCGTCTGCCTTTAAATATGGTTGAGAATTCAATTGATCCAATTACTGGATCCTTTTGAATTGTAATTATTGAAGAATATTTTTTTTATGTTTTTTTGTTTTAATATGACAAGATTTCCCTGCCATTGTGTAGTTACGTCCTGTCTGACATATGTTACAGTACCATTCTTTATTTAGCATGTACGATGTTTTATGATTCTTCCGTTCTTCTGCGGTGAATGCTTTCGGCCTTCCACGACCTCTTTTAACATTTTTATTTTCCATATAATATATATACTATATTTCATTTTTAAATATGTTATTTTTCTCTTCTTGATAAGTATAATTTGCTTTCTTCCAAGTGTTTAGTTATTTCATGAATCAAGTCTTCGAAACTATTGCTCATGATGTATCTGCATTTGTTTTTTTCATACTTTTGCTTCATAATTGTTTGTTTATCCGTCACCGGTACACGCCAGTTGGACTTTTGAATTCGAGACATAGAGCATTGTATTTTCTAGTTGGATTCATTAACATCAAATCACATTGTCCAGCCATATATCCTTTCTTATAACTTCTGATTCTCATGTTTGGGCTTATTTGATTTTCACCAAGACCGACTATCATTAATGCGTCTTCATATTTCTTTCTGATGAATGAAACAATCTTATAATGCAGATCATTTTCACTTTCAATCATCAGCATGTTATTACTTCTGTCATTGAACTGATTGTAATATCCCTGTTTTCTGATTGATGGTAATACTTTTGATGTAACCCAATGTTTGAATTTTACAGCTTCTTGTTTTTTAGAAGATAATATTAGTGAATAAAATCCAGATTCATTTATAAAAAAAACATTTGAAAGTTTTTTCGGGGGTCTCAGCACGAGGGACCATTTTTGTCCCCCGTGAATCAGTGGCCTCAGCACGAGGGACCATTTTTGTCCCCCGTGAATTTATGCTGATTTTGTGGTCTCTTAAGATTTTGTCATCCGATACAACATAATCTCTGATTGCTCTTTGTGGATTTTTATAGTCAAGAATTTTAGCAATGTCTCTACCTCTGAACCATACATCATTTTTTTTCATCAAGATAGCAATCTATTGATACATTTAATTCTTTGTTATCATATGAGTATTTTTGCATTTCCATTTGTATATTATAGTAATTTATTTTATTTTTAAATAATAGCCAGAAACAATCATATTTTTGGCTACATATAATAGCAAATAACAGTATATATACTGAAGTTTCTTCTACATATATGTTAGATAATTTTCTCTTTATGATATGTCCTTTAAATCCAACTTTAAATCCAACTGTTAAATTCGTCACTGTAACCCTTCCACTTCACCAAAGCTTGTTTCTTCTTGTAATCTCTGCGAATGACTTTATCAATACGGAAAACATCCTGTCTGACTTTTAATAATTCAGCTTCATAAAAACTCCCATCAATATATTCATCGTTGAGATCTTTTAGTTTGTAAGTGATTGGATTAGTGTATTGAATCTTATCAACTGTGAACACCTCCTCAGTCCAATTTGGAGTGTAACCCTTGTCGAATACATTCCGTTTATACTTAGATATTCGGACCTTGTCACCTATTTTGAATTTCGGTTTCTGTTTTAATGTTTTCATATCACCATACAAATTGAAGTAAACAGTTCCTTCATTCCTCTTATCAGATGCTTCAACGGGTGTCATCTTTGTGCGTAAATGTTTTGTGTTGTTGTACTGTTTCACTAATTTTGGTAACATGTCTAAATACTGTGTATTACCTTGAACAGTGAACTGCTTCCACATTTTGGACTTCATTGTCCTATTCCATCTTTCAACTACTGATGACTTCTCTTCATTCTCAGTTGAGTACATCTGTACACTATGTTTCTCTAGCAAGTCCTTCAAGTGTTTGTTGTAAAACTCTTTTCCCTTGTCGACCCATAAATACTGTGGTTTTCTGCCTTCCTTGAATATTGATTTGAATGCTTCAGTGACAGATTCACCTTTCTTATCCTTCAATGGGACAATCCAACCATATTTGCTGAAGACATCAATGACCATAAGAAGATATCGACAAACTTTATTCCATTTACTGAACTGTTGCATTTCAACTAGATCGCTTGCCCATATTTCATCAATTTTATTTACAATCACACGCCGCCGAGTGAAATTTCGTTTTATGGGTGCATGTTATTCATCAGCTAGTTTTTCTTGCCAGTTTTCTTCACTCGACGGCTTTTTCCGTTTTTTGAAACACCAAGACCTAATTTCTGTTTTTTTGTCAATTAAGAATCTAGCTGTTTGACCCCATTTTGGCATCTCACCATATGGTATTTGCTCGAGAGATTTTACCATTGTTCTATCACAATCACCTTTGTCTTTTTTCATGTCATAACAAATATTATGATAAGCTGCTATTTCATCTACTTTATTGTAAGGTAGGACATTCCATTTTGTAACCTCACCTGTGTTTTTATCATATTCCAACTGTTCGTGCAACGGGTTATAAGGTCCCATATATTTATGCTTACTTGGAGTCCAACCTGCTTTTGGTTTAGGAAGCTTGCCAATAACCTTATGTGTATCAATAGCACTACCGCGAGTATAATCAATGCCTTTAATATCTGTTTTATGGGTTTGTCTCTTGTCAGCACGCTTTGGACGTATTTTTGTACTTAAATCAAGTAATGCTTTTTTTCCAACTGAACTAATAGCCGGCTTTGCTAGGGAAAGTCCTTTGTCAATTAAATACTGTTGATTTTTTGGATTTCTGAGAGCTTCTGAAGCGTAATATCTTCCAGCTTGCAATGTCTTTTTACCAATCATTGGAGCCGCATGACCAAGCAAATCTAATCCAGTTGTTAATAATGTTGATCCTATGCCCGCCCCTTCAGACGGGCTAATTAGTTTCCCCGATTTCTGACAAATTTAGTCTTTGTGATTCCACATTCAGCACAAGTACATTTCATCACAGTTCGACCATTTTTAGTCTTCTGATATCTTTCACTTCCTGGTACACATTCAGTGACTTTCTTCTGTTTCACACAATAAGACTTCATATACCAATAGGTTAGATATTTTCGAAGTAATCTATAATGAATCTGTGATTGACACTTGTGTCTGTGGGATCAAAATCAGCATTATGTATTGTGTTCAGAATCGATTTACCATTCGAGAAGATAGTACAAACACCAATATCCACACAAGACTGAATCCCTTTCTTGTATCTCATCACCAGAGTATTCAAGTTGTTTACCGCTTGTCAACATATATAGTTGAACTTCTGTCGGCATCATTAAACCAAATGAGTCAAAGTATTCACAGTATCTATCACCAATTCGATAACATACCCAGTGAGTACCAGGTCCAATCTGACTGTCGAGATTGACTATTCCACATTCATTGTTTCTCATCAGGTTTGGCAAATTGTCTCTTGAAAATACTCCTCTAAAATGTTTTATTCCAAGTTGTTTAACCCAATTGATTAAATCAAAGTTGGATAAGGGTTTATTTACAAAATGGTTCCTAGTATGGGGATTGAATTGAATGGACTGTTTTTGCCCAGTAGAAGTCCTTTTCCTTTGGTTTTTCTTTCTTTTTTTTCATTCCCATGCCTATTGGGTTATCCCATGTACCAAAAACAGGAGGGGATTGCCATGGAATCATAGCATGTTTTCCACCACTTTATTTTTATTTATTGCATGGAATCTGGAACATGAACTGGTAATGAACGTCTTGGACGGCTGCTTTCAACATGCAATCCTTTTCCAGTTAATTTTCTAATTGCTTCTATGGCCAAAGGAATTCCAATACTGGCGAGTATTGTTCCAAAACCATTTCCAATCTGTGTTTTTGTTGGTTTTATAACAACGTCTCCACCATACTGCATTTTTTGAATAATATCTGCCATCTGTCTCGTATTCAATAAATTTTCTACATTCAATAATTGGGATAAATTGGCATTAGGAATAAGAAATCCTCCACTTTGTTTCTTCCCAAATAGTTTATCAACACCGAGACTTGCCTAATGAAGAAAGAGCACCTGTAGCCAATGCTGGAGCCGCTTTAGCTACTGCTTTACCTGCATAAGGCAATAGTCTTGTTCCAAGTGAAAAAAGACTGGACCAAAGAGAACCTCCTTCTACAACAGCTTTTCTGATTTGATTTTTTGATATCTTAATGTCTGAACCTTTTCCTGATCTATTTGATTTATCAGTTTATTGATTTGTCTCTTAGTCAACATTAGTTGATCATTTCCAGACAATTCACTATGCGTCAACCTTATTGTTACAGGTGAATTTGTTGCATAAGCTTTTGCTAGCTTTTGTTTCTGACCTTGCGAAAGTGTCACTCCATGAGGATGATAAGTAGTCATATAATATATGTTTATACTAAATTGTATTTAATACAAACAATCATTTAATTTAGTTATTTAATTTATTTATTTATTTAATTTATTTAATTTATTTAATTTATTTATTTATTTAATTTATTATTTAATTTACATTGATCTCAGAATTAATTTTCCATCAGTCTTTCTCATCTCAATATCCTGCTCATAGAGGACCAGTGCATACACACTATAATCAGCATTTGTTGCCCACTCAAAGTGTATTTGAAAGTCAGTTTTGTCATTCCATCTTTGATATCCTGTTTCTGTTTCGTCAAATCAAAATAAATGAAAGGGAATATTGTACCGAAATTGCCCCTGTTAAGAAGGGTACTTTCACTGAAATCATTTACAGCTTGAACATATTTCAAAACATCTCTAAATACTCTTGTTGGTTCTGTTGATGGTTTATAATGAACCTCTGGATAATCATTACCATTGCCAACTTCAAGATAACAATCAGTCAAAGTTTGGTTATTTGCAACTGAGAATGTGTTATAGAGAAATTTATTGGCTGTCTGAGACGAATCATTGGCATCATTGATGATGAATACAAAAACATGCCTGGGTTTGTTTATTCCTGTGGAAATACGGAAATTGGTAGTCTGTTGTCTTGTTGAATTGCCTCTCTCAACCATTTCTCTCATGTAAGTCCACTTTCTGTTGTCAAGATACTTGCTCATGTATAAGGACTTTCCCGCAGAATTAAAAATAATACGACGAACAATTAGCTGGAATTTATTAGTACCACACGACATTCATCAGTAGCTTGCCAAATCAAATTGTCATCACTCTCAAGTGTTAGGTTCACCTCTACTTTTGAGTTAGGCATGAGTTCATCCCAAAAGCTCTTGAAAAAACCGTATCTGTTCAATGCTATCTCTGCATTTATTTCACCACCATCATTAAGCAAAGCTTTACGATCTGAGAATCCTTTGTTATAAGCAGCTTGTGCCACTCTGTTTTCAGCACCTCTGCTGGTGTCAAGATAGAAGAACTCATTGGTTCCCTGACTTACAGCATAACCCTGTCAATACTCAAGCAAAGACTTCAATTTGTGGCTTGGTTAGCGTCTCGTCATTCATAAACATCAAGGCCATTCATTTTTACATTAATGGTGTTAATAAGAGCGTGAACTGAATTAACAATACCATTTCGATCTGCAGCAGCAATGTCAGCTCCATCTGCAAGCTTATTTTCTTTGAAAATAACATTGAACAGTCAAATGGTGTAGTCTCTCCACTGTTATCAACAACGAAACGGTAACCTGTTTTCCTCTGATGAGCATTATTTGCTACTACAGTATTAAGTGCTGTCTCTAGTTCGAACACCACATCTTCATATCGCTCGATATATTTTGAGTCAAGATAGTTTGACATATATTATTGTGTTAGATAAAAGTTAGTTTTTCATTTGATTTTACGTGGTCGACCTCTCTTTCTTTTTACCATTGTTCCACTTCCACTCTTGCTCACACTCTCAGTTCCACTTTTTCTCTTTTTTAAAAGTTCTATTATTTTATCACCAGCTTTTTTGCCTGCGTATTCACCAATTGTTGTTGCTTCTTTTTTTCCCAGCTTTTTTTACCACATCAGTAACAATACCTTCACCGTATTGCTCATCTCATATTTTTTGAACTCAAACCTTCATATACTATTAGGTTTTATAATTCCACACCTCTCAAGAATAACTCAATATACCAATCTATCCCATTTAAATCAACTGGCTGTCTAGAAGAATCAGTGACATAAAAACGTATTGAGCTGATTGTATGTGTTGAGACAGGATTCCATGAAAGAAAACGAGGTTTGTAAGTGAAAGGTAAACTTCTAACGAGATCTGTGACTGGTATAACTGCGATTGTATTTGTGCTATTTCCATCAACAATGCTATCTATCACCATATCACAATTGATATAAATTTCATCTACTCCTCTTGTAATATCAGGTAGATTTGTTCCATATTCTGTGGCTGAAACTAATTTTGAATCGAAACCGATAAGTTTTCTGAAATCAAGATTTCTCAGATCCACTCGATAGTTTTCATCAAGTTCAATCAAAATGCGATATGTTGACAAAACGAAATACATGTTAATACCATACTTGAATTTTGATTTGTCTGTTTCAGATGGATTCAGTACATGGCTATTTTTACTCATATACTCATGAATGTAACTATTGATATCGTCGTATGAATACATCCCGTCAACGAATGTTATTGTTTCCCAGTTTACACCTTTGTCATAGCTATATTTAATTTGATTATTCCCAAAAAATTCTCTGATATTGTACCAACTGTATGTCATATTGATAACATTCACAGCCATTTCATATTTCAAATCATTCGTTAATTTAAGAGGTGTATTGAATGACTCTTACTGACACCAATTTTGTCTCTGTTTTTACTGTTGAATCGTAATGAAATTTCTGTCATATACTTTTACATTAGATATTTCATCATTATTTTATTGAGCTCTTTGATTCCAATGACGCCCATTCTGTTTAATATGTGCAATATCTTCACAAACTCATTTCTTACACTTATACTGTTATTACCAGCAAAAATAGACCACCAAGTAACTGTAAACGTGAAAGCAAGTCACCAATATTATTATAATGAAAAACGCCTGCTCCAGATTGTCTTTTTTTCTTTCTGATACCTGAACCAACAGTTTGTGCACCTTCCTCAATGGCATTAACTCTTTTTCGGTACTTTTGCAGTAATTTGATCCTTTGAGTCAATTGATATATCTTTCTTTATTTTTATCCCTATTTGTTTTGGTTGTTGATAGATGAGCTTTTTGTCTTCCAATGTCTTTGGTTATTTCACCAATATTTCTTTTATACTCATTGATGTCGATTGTACCATCCATTATCCTATTTAAAATTATTGATGGAGGAGACAATTCATATTCCTGTAATACCTTAGTCTCATCAGATGAAAAACCTTTATCAAGATTTGACTTATACTTTGGTTCTGTTTCAGTCATCATTTTGGTTTGTAATCAATTGGTAATGTTGTTTTCACAGGTACTGATTCAGGTAATGTTTAATAGCATAAGATCTTCAAAACCGGATGTCAAGGCTTTTTGATTTTGTTTTCAACTGTTCAATGACTTTATCCTGTTTTTTGTCAACACTTTCTTTCACACTCTTCTGTACATCAATAGAGGGTTTCAGTAATTCTGATGTTGTATCATATGCATCCTGTTTTCTGTATTCATAAGTCTTGATAACATCACGAACTTCTCTTGTTTTGTTTCCAGCTTCAATTCCACTTTTAAGAAGCCTTTTCATTCGTTCTATATCCATATACAATTGTGTTAGACTAATCTAAACTATTAACATATGGAAATTCCAAATTATGATATCATTCAGAATTCAAATAATTCATTCAGACAGTTGTATCCGTATATGCCAAAAGATACATTTAGAATGTTATTGGCTGGTAATTCTGGATCTGGAAAGACAACATTGTTCATGCATTTGATTATGGAACCATTGGTTTATTATGATCAGATACATCTTTATGCGAAAAATTTGGATCAAGACAAGTACAGATATCTTCGGAAAGTAATGGATGAAATAAGCAGTCACATTGGATATCCTGCCTTGGTTTGCAGTCAAGAAGAGATATTGCCAGTTGAACAAATAAAAGACACAGATTTGCAGCGATTGGTTGTTTTTGATGATTTCGTGACTGACAAGAAACAAGATCAGATAATCAGCTATTTCATTCAGGGGAGACACAAGAACTGTTCAGTCATATATCTCACACAATCATTCTATGGCTGTCCAAAATCAATCAGACTCAATTGCAGTCACTTCTGCATTTATGATTTCCCATCCTCAAGAGAAAGGAACTTGATTGCACAAGAACTTGGAATAGACAAGAAGAAATACATTGAAGCCACCAAGAAACCTTATTCCTTCTGTTATGTCGACAAGCCAATGAAAACAATCAAGAGGAATTTTTATGGTGCTGTTTAATCTAATCTAATATTATATCATATGGCACTTCCATTGCAAGTTCCAGAAAAATTTGACATGCCAAAATTCAAAAAGACAAAAAAGATGAAAACGATAATGACAACAACAATGACAACAACAATGACAACAATGGTAATTAGATAGATCAAACTTCACTGTGTTATCTAATCTAATATTATATGGGAGTTTTTAATTCTCCACAAGATCAAGATAAAACAAAAACTGGTGAAAGAGGTCCAGCAGGTCCGATTGGTCCAAAAGGTGATAAAGGTGATATAGGTCCAAAAGGTAATACAGGTCCTGTTGGTCCAAATGGTGATACAGGTGATAGAGGAGCTACAGGTGCAATTGGCCCACAAGGAGCTACCGGTGATAGAGGAGCTACAGGTGCAATTGCCCACAAGGAGCTACAGGTTCAGTTGGTCCAAAAGGTGATAGAGGTAATACAGGTCCTGTTGGTCCAAAAGGTGAAACAGGTCTTGGAATTAGATTTACACAAGATGGTAATTATGATATCCAATACAAAAAAATGAGTAATGTTGCTGAACCTACTTCTGACAAAGATGCTGCCACAAAGGTGTATACTGATGACCTTGTTGTTTCATCATTCCTCAACGCGAAGGAGTATGTTGATACTGAAATTGCTGGTATTGATGTTTCTCCATTTCTTAAAAAAGATGGAAGTGTTGCAATGACTGGAGATTTGGACATGGATGACTACAAAATAACAAATGTTGGGGCTCCAACTTCTGACAAAGATGCCACCAATGTGAGATATGTCAATGATGCTGTGTTGTCAATTGAAAGAACAAGATTGAACCCATTCAAATTCCTTCTTGAAGATATATCAAAAACAACTGTTTTAGAAATGCAAATGATCTCAAATTGGAAAATTTTAATAAAAGCCCTTACTCAATAAATAAAAAAGCCTTGTCTTTTGTTATTCCTATTGCTGGTCTTACAACTGTTCTTCGTTTTGATTTGTCACAATTGGAAGTTTCAAGATACACTTTTGCTGTTGAGTTTTATACTGACGGTATTCCAAATAATGCAACAGTTGATGATGACAATTTGTCGTCTATTTGATTGAAGGAAAGGATTCGATAAAAAGAGCATTCCCAAAGACTCATCTTCTTGATGGTTATCTCAAGAGAATATTCTTCCTCGAAAAAACAAGTCATGGTTCCACATCAATGGAGTTATTGTTGATACAATATTCACAAAATAATAAAAAACATTATGTTATAGTTTATGGTGTTTACGGATTTTCAAATATCATTTTATCACATATTCACGATCCTGTTTTTGAAATAGAAGAAGGAAGAATTGTATTTAATAATGAGGTTAAAATGAGTTTTCATAGAATAGTCAATGTTGCACGCCCTATATTGGGTCAAGACTGTGCAACCAAAAAATACGTTGATGATGCTGTCACATATCTGTCGACAAATAAAGCGGATAAAACATATGTCAATTCTGACTTTGTGAAAAAAGATGGAAGCGTTGCGATGACTGGTGATCTTGACATGGGTGACAATAAAATAACAAATGTTGGATCTCCAAACTCTGATAAAGATTCTGCCAATAAAAAGTATGTTGATGACCTTATTTTCAGCATCTGGTACCCAACGCAACCCATTCGCTTTTCTGTTAAAAGACATATCCAAGTCTTCTGCAGTCAGTGATGCAACAAACCTTCAAATTGAGAATTTTGATAGATCACCATACCACATAAATAAGTCCTCATTGTCTTTTATCATTTCACATAGTGGTAACTTTACATCCAAAATTCGTTTTGATTTGACACCTTTGACAAAAGACGGTACACATTTGTCACTGAGTTTTACTCACCATCTGACCCAAGAAGTTTAACAATTGAATTAACCATTCGGTCTGTAAACTTACGCGAGGTGGGACAGCCGTTTCAAAAAGCTTTCCTCAAAACTCCACACGTTGATGGTTACATGAAAAAACTTTTCGAGATAGAAAAAACGAGTGGTGGTCAAGCGGCGATTGAGGTGGAACTTTCCAGCACAGCTCCTGCGTCTAACACCAAAACACATATCATCGTTTATGGGGCGTATGGCTATCATACCAATTTGTCTTACTTTGTGCACGGCCCAGCGTATGAAATTGAAAACGGCCATGTTGCGTTTGGTAGTAATATTGACATGAAATTAAACAAAATCATCAACCTGCAGGATAACCCCTCAAACCCACAAGATGCTGTAAACAAAAGTTATGTGGACCAGAGGTTGCAAACCAAACTCGATACGATTGCACAACAAAATCTAAATATGAACAACAATGCCATTACTGATCTTGCTCCACCCGTCAACGCAGACGATGCGGCGACAAAAAGGTACGCCGATGACTATTTTCTCCGACGAGACGGTTCAACTGCAATGTATGGCGATTTGTCAATGGGTGGAAATAGAGTGACGAATTTAGCGGACCCGTCGAATGAAACTGATGCAGTGAACTTCAGAGTTTTAAATCGAGCTGGAATAGTTATGAGAGCAAACACTTTATTATTGAATGGAACAAATGCGATGGCAGCAGACTTAAATCTCAATCAAAATAAAATCATTAACTTAAAAGAAGGAATAAATAAAACCGATGCCGTAAATTTAGATCAATTAGAAAAAAGTCATATTTCATCTGCTTCTCATCCAAAGAATGCTTTCAAATATTTGATGAATGATATCGATGAAGTTAGTACTGAATATGGCCCGAAAGTTAATGGATATGTCAATTTACCTCAGTCACCACATTTGATTTCAAAAAAGGTCATTGATGTAGACTTGAATAAAGAAGCTAATCATATTTACAGAGCTAGAATTGGTTTTAATATGTACACAATAAAAGACGGAAAATACACTTTCATTCTTGAATGGCTATTTCCTGATTATGAAGGAATGAATTTTAGTAGTGTAACATTCAGTGCAACTGGTGGAATTACAATTCATAAAACTGTAGGGAGAAAATTTGATAACAGAAATGAAGATCATTCGAGATATTTATTATGGATTGAAAAACCATCAGCAAGTTCACCACCTGAATATTTATATTGTACGATTCATATTAATGCTAACCCAACTTATCCAAATAAGTACAAAGTTCATTGTGTTGCATATGGTATTGATTTCGAAGCTGTAGACGTTCCATCAAGTGTTTACGACTTCGCAGAAGCTTATAAAATCGTAAATGAAAAAATGCAATTACAAACTGATTTAGATTTGAATGGACATGCTTTGATTAATAATTCATCAAACTTATTTGACGGTCAAAATGGTGAATTGACAATGCTAAATAATATTAATATGAACAGCTTTCTCATAAGTGAGGCTAAACTTAGTGGTGATTTAAATCTGAATGGCTATAGAATTCATAATAATAGTTTGAATCTATTTCGTTCAAGCGTTACAGGTGTAATTATGGAAACAGCTTTTGATCTCGGAGGATTTGCTCTCTATCAGCCAAAATTAGGAGGTGATCTAGATTTGAATGGGAATGGAATAATTGGTCAAATACAATATTTAAATTGCTTTGTTAAAGCCAAACAAGGACATAATAGGAATATTTTGAAGCCTGTATTAATTAATGGCGCTGAATTTTTAGTTATTCATAACAATAACTTTCATATTAAGAAAATGTATATAATACAAGGAACAAAACCTGGAATATTATACTTCAAGAAAAAGAATGAAGACGCTAGGCCATTGCCATTACCAGCAACAATTTTTGAATACAGACATTCTTCTATGAGTAGAAACATCACAACGGTTAACGTCAACAAATCATTATCAAGAGGCTCTTTTATAATTGACTATTCACATCCCAATAGTGGAGCATTTGATACAGCATTCACACTTGAAGTGGTCATGAATTAATCTAAATTAATATTATAATGGGAGTTTTTAATTATCCACAAAATCAAGATAATACAAGAACTGGTGAAAGAGGCCCAAAAGGTGATAGAGGTGATGCTGGTGCAATTGGTCCTAAAGGTGATAAAGGTGATAAAGGAATTGGTTTTACATTAACACAAGATGGTCACTATGATCTTGGAAACAAACATTTGACTAATGTAAAAGCAGGTAATGATTCTGATCATGTTGTTGTCAAATCACAAGTTTCTGACATTGTTAGAGATAGTTTTTTGGATTTATGGGTTTCTGAATTCATCAGATTATACTCTAAATGTACTTATCAAATCGACAGAGCGAATAATAATTTTTTAGATATGAATGCAGACAGAAAAGTTGAAACATTGTACGATCTCTCGAATGAAGAAAATAATGCAACACAATCAACTTTAAACATAAGACCCACTGTTTGTACCAAAGCTAATAAGCATAATGGTCGTTATTATTTGGACTTTAATGGATCACAGAGAATGATAAGTCAAATCAATTTAAATAATGATGTTGTTAATATCTTCATTGTTTACAAATTAAATTCAAATACAGGTGGAAATCCATGGAAAAATGGGCTTTTTGGTAATGATAATGGAGGTTATGATAAGTTTGTCAGCTATTACAATGGTTCAAATTTAGTTATAAGTGGTGTTGATCAATCAAATTGTGTATATTTTGGTCCAGCAGCATCTATACAAAGTTTCAGAAAAATAGCAGATTATTCAGTAAATGATTTGGGTCAAATAAATGTTTGGCACTTCTTGTCTGTTCACTGGGATAATTTATCTTCTCCAAAAACAAACACAAGTAAAATCTATTGGAATAAAAAACATATTGGAAGTTTTACAGCTGCCAATAGAAGTGGTAGTCAGCAAATGACTTTTGGTGATTTGGATCCTGGCTTTATCGCACCTCTTTACGGCAGTGTTATTTTTTTCTGTGTGTACTTGGATTTCATGTTAGATGAAAAAACAATTTTAGATCATCATCAAATTTTAATGCAACGATATAGTATATGATAGAAGACATAATCAAATATGTTGGACATTCGTTCAAAGAAACCAAAAAACGATATCATTATATTGATGACTCAATACTTAAATCATGCCTTGTATACAAATTTTTACACCACAAGCATTTCAATGAATTGCAAACTATTGAAAACATATTACATGCTCATAAGGATATCGGACTTATTGGTCCCGGAAATGGTTGTTTTACACGATTCCTTGAAAGCACACTAGGTTGGATCGACATATTGAACACACATGGCATACTTCATGATGCTTTTGGAAGATTCTATGACAGTTGTTCACTTGATCGAGGATATTGTTATGCTTTATCAGAAAATGCAACATCAAAACTAATGAAAAGATCTCCATTATGTGGCCAGATATCTGGGATACTTTATTGCATATTCAAGAGAATTATAGTATAAACAATATGTATGAAAGAGCGAAAAAGCATATTCAGCTGGAACCATATTTCAGGTGAATTAACAGAAGATCAGGTAAATGAATTAAAATCCTATTACCGAACATATCACAAAAAGTGTTGGGCTCATAAACAGGCTGTTAAACGGTTCAAAAAATGGAAATTACTGGGGAATTCCTTGTCTATCATCTTTGCAATTGGAGGTCTCGCTGCAAGTGTGGCAACAGGTGGTGTTAGTTTGGTAGCTATCAGTACAGCATCACTTTTGATACAAGGGTGCATGAAGCATAAAAACCTAGATTTGAAAATCCAAAATTGCACATATGCTTATCAAAGCTATCAACATCTACTCAATTCAATAAAAGACAAGTTGAGAAGTGGTGATTTTGATGCTTCAAGCATACAAATCTCAATGAAGAATATCGATGATTATGTGACTGATAATAGTCCAATTATTGATAAGTACCTACTGAAATATGATGAAAAATTCACTGCCTGATAATACGAATAATTTTATCAAATCTTAACAATAGAATCTCAACCCAATATCGATCATAAAATCCAAGCGTCTTTTTTGATCTAGTAACTATTATTTCATCAAATGGAAGATCAAGCATTAAAAATATTTGCTTAAGCATAAATTTAGTGCTAATCATTCTTTTTCGATTCTTATTTACCAAAGGGAGGATAGTGTCTATCTCTTCGAATATTTTCAATATTTTGCCCTTATCTTTTACAGAAATTTGAAATCTATTCTTACGACATATACCATTTATCACATTTTCAATATGGTACTTGCGATGATAAACTGATTTTCGCCGTATTTTATACATATTATCATGAAAGTCGACAAACTCTTTACAATAATCATAACCATGGACGGAACCACAATTTAGACAAACATTTTTACCATCATCGTTAAACATTTTCTGATTATCACAGCAAGGTGCTTTCACACTTTTAACAACTTTGACCAATAGCTGATCACAAAAATAACATGACAATTCTCCCATATTTTTCAATTCATTGTGAATTACTGAATTACAACTCATTTCTACACTATTATATGAGATTTTATTTTTATAAACCATCGGATGGTTCCACATGAGAAATAATAGCTATAGGCGATGACTCATTTCCTGTTTTTCCGAGAATGTCACGCATTTTAATACGAGATCAAAAATAAAATAACTATAGTTTTTCCAAAATCCGAGATCATTTTGCTAAAACACCCCCCTAAATCAGTATGTGATTCCATTTGATTAATTTTTGATCTGGAACCCCCAAACACTATACTACTCCTTTCCAGTGTATGATAGACGTCCTAGATGTGTTCCCCACCCATCCCGACGCTGGGGTCAACTATTGCGAGCACCTCCAACACTACTGGATGCAACAACCTTTCGTGCGCTGTTAACATTGCCAACATTACATTTTGTTAACCGCCTGTCAGCAATGCCACTTTCAATCCCACCCTTATCGTTATCCTTTTCGTTGCAAATATTGTACACCATTAGCCTTTTGATAAAATTTCATTAAAAAACCCTTTACTTGTCTTGCAGTGTTTTGTACATTTGGTGGCTTCTCTATCGCTCCAGATCCCTTGGTCCAAATCCACTGTACCCGCGGGATGTCTCCCAACAACTTCCGTCGCCGCCAATCCTGTCGCCGCTGCCGACACTTGCTGCCCTCCTACATCTACGACTACTACTTCTACTACTGAACCGTGACATCATGGATTTTGGTGGCTTTTCTACCGCTCCCTTGGTCCCTGTCCATTGCACCCACAGGAGGTCCTCCAGATCAGAGACTTACTCCCCTCCTACTGTGAACCCTTTGCAGGCAGTATTTGTAAACCGAAGTTATCTAGCCTCCCACAAACTATGGTAACTGTTGTTTTTTTCATAGAAATTAAACCTTTCCGGTGCCGTAGTTACAAACAAAACTAACTGCCTGTTCTCGCTCGTAGGTGTTGTTTGCAGCTACGACCTGCAAGTGCGGCACAGTTCACCCACCGCAAGTCATTTCACTCCTCTGCCCTTTTTTCGATGAGTGCAGTCAACGCAAGCGAATTCGAACCATTTACATCATGCGTAATTCAAAAAATTACAGAGTTTTTTTTAATTTCATTCATTGTACAACTCACATAAAATATCATTAAACAGGATGTAAACAACTGTCACATGTCTGTTCATTGACTCTCATCCCCAGATCACGTGACTCTCAGGGGAAACCCTTTCAATGCATATGCCAATTTGATTGACAGCTTCTTCTGGCTTCTGATTGGTCAATTCTATTTTGATGAGTTTGATTGACAGGTCGTTCTGGCTTCTGATTGGTTTAAATGTTTGACAGTTTTTGGGTCTATCCTAGCCCATAGTACTATTG
>JAEMWC010001295.1:0-20000 GCA_016490735.1 Pachyseris speciosa
AAACCCTCATGTCTCACAAAATACCAGAGAGAGCATGGAGAAAATTGCAGCACACCTTTTTACCTACCATGGTAAAGACTACCTAGTCACACTGTACTTCTGGAAAGGACCGATTCGCGGACACCATGTGTCACCCACTGACATCAGAAGCTTAACTCTTTTCCAACAGGCTTACCAAATATGGTGCATTTTTGCACCCTGCCATGAAAACCCACAACTTTCTCAAATCCGGGACTATATTTGAAATGAAACATTATTATTGCCAAATAATCAGTTGTTTAGACTTAATCACCCTCTAAACTGGCCAAATCTCCTAATTTACAATGAATGTGACCTTTTATACTGTTGCAAAACCAAACACACCCCCGGACAACACCGTAAAATATGTAACTTTGTCTTGAAAATTTTAGGACAAAAATTCCTCTTAAAGCTAAAAGTCTACATTGCCAGCGGACTTCGACTCCACGTCGTACCATCTGTTCCACAATTTCCTGCTCACTTCTTTAGCACGGCGTGGATAAGGCGTTTGATTTCAGTTGCTCCCACAGGTCTGTCATTTTCGCGTTTGTGACCCAAAGGAATTATGGGAAACTCTGGTATACCGGGCGAGGGAAAGTCCGCCAATTTACATACCAATGTCGAGCCACCCGGTCATGCCGACAAAATAGTGCACCGATTGCGTTATTTACAAGTCAAAACTCGCCGAAATTGCCATGCCAGGTCCCGGAATCCACACACAAAACGACTAAAGACACAACTTCACTCCATGAATTGCCAACACTCGTTCGAATACTTTGAGCGGTACACTTCGTGTGAAATTGCTTCTCACCTCTGTTTTCTTTCAAAGGATTGCCTCTACCCATCAACCCAGCTTTATGATGCCAGGCAGGGGGGCTTCTCTGAGGTGGAAAATGGATCGAAAAAACACACTTATAAATCAAATAAGCAAACGAATTGTAGCTGCAGTGTTCGTTTAGAAATAAACGACAGCTAGCGTGACAACAAAGATAGAGCCTTCGGTATTGTGGACCAGCGAAATCGCCGTGGTAACCCCTTATATGGAGTAGCCAGGTCGATTTCACCTCCTACCCTCCGAAAATTGCAAAAAGGCGACCAAATCGACCGGTAGGGAAAGAGTTAAAGCCGACACCTCGCTCGGTATGGCATCCCACCGCTACCACCACCTAACAGTTTTAATCGGGATTTTTATGCCCGATATGTAGCGGAGGGAAAAGACAAGATGACGTTTCAAAAATAATCACCCTCTCTCGTTCCCAGGGTCACATGTTCATGTGTACAGATCAAATCCGCACGGAGGATGGGTCCTCGACTTAGTCAGGAGCCGAGACTTTAGATTAACTTTGACTTTCCTGCCCCTCCCTTCAATCATTTTTCTGGAATCTGCAAAAATATAGCAGACACGTGACCAGCCGTAACCGTACTTTCTCGAAGGAGGAAGAGAGAGGACCCTGGGAACAAGGTTGAACAGCATGTGCTTAAGTACCTTATTGGAAACGAAGCTGTTATGCAAGACGTCATGTAAGGTCTCGTAAAGTATACAATTATTAGCACAAAACACTTATCGTCATCTCTCGTAAATGGAATAAAATTCAACGTACAAATTTTCTCATAAGCACCACTGATTAAGCAAATTAGCACAGAGGTAGTTAAATTGAACCATAATGCTCATTTATATTTATTGTTATCTTGTTTAATTACAGAATATTGTAAAATTACCGTTTATGCATTTGTGCACACTCTCATGACTGATTTTATAACTTTTAAAATTGTAGAATTGCACTCCCTTCACGTCGCACCTATTCCAACCAAAGCTTGCCAGTTAATATCAGTTACAGTCTACATCAGAAGAATCTGAGGTGAAAGCTCTGAGGAAAACTCTATCCTATATGCTGTAACTCGTGCCTACGATTTTTCTCCCCGACGCGCGAAACTACGTATACCGCAGGATACCTGCTGTGTACTTACAACGAATATTGAGTGGACCATGACCATATTTGGACGGTGTTACTGAATTTGTTGAACACTATCCGTGTATAAACCGCATCACACCAGAGATTAAGTTGTTTGGATTCAGCTGGTATTTTTTTTTTGCTCATACCCAACTTATTAGAAGATAACTTAATAGAAGAGAAAGCTGGTATGTTAGTTTAAAAAACACCGTATTGAAAAAGCTTATAATTGGCGTTGCCTTAAACAAAACTATGTCAATCTCGCCTTATCCAAACCGCAGCTGAATGAATATAATCTCAGATTGATTCAGTTTGTATATCAAGTTTATAATAATATATATAATAATAATAATAATTATATTATTTAGAACTTATATAGCGCATTTTCCATGTGTATATAATCAAATGCGCTTTACAAGCAGCTGAAATTGGAATTTGGAAATGTTGGTTTCTGTGGAGAGGAGAAAACCGGAGAACCGGGAGAAAAACCTCTCGGAGCAGAGAAGAAAACCAACAGCAAACTCAACCCACATATGACGCCGAGTCTGGGAATCGAACCCGGGCCACATTGGTGGGAGGCGAATGCTCCCACCACTAAGTTTCCTCCGGTTTTTGAAGAAACATGTCTAGCTGGAGGGTACCGTACCATTTCAACCCTCTGTGTTCATTCTTGTTGCCATTTTTTCTTTTTTTGATGGGAAGCGCACCGATGGACTGTTTCTCATTAAAGTATATATAAAGTATTTTTTTTGAGGATTTCCGGTCTATGTGATGAATTTACTCATAGTTCCCAGAAGTCATTTTATCGCTAGTAGGTGGCTGATTATTGTTTTATTTTACTTTTATTTTTAGGATGCCGATGAATTAGAAGGTAAGTAAGCACCACCACCACCCCATCATCATCATCATCATCATCATCATCACCATCATCACCATCACCACGACCACCACCACCACACCACCACCACTACCACCACCATCATCATATCATCATCATCACCATCGCCACCACCACCACCCACCATCATCATCATCATCATCATCACCACCATCACCACCACCACCACCATCATCATCATCATCACCATCACCACCATCACACCACACCACCACCACCATCACCATCACCACCACTACCATCATCATCATCATCATCATCATCATAATCACCATCACCACCACTACCATCATCATCATCATCATCATAATCACCACCACTACCACCACCATCATCATCATCATCATCATAATCGCCATCACCACCACCACTACCACCACCACCATCATCATCATCATCATCATCATCATCATCATCCACCACCACCACACCACCATCACCACCACACCATCATCATCATCATCATCATCATCACCGTTATCGTCATCGTCATTATCATCACTTTAATTTATCATTATCATCGTCATTGTCGTTGCCATTACCTTTGCCATTGTCATTGCAATTGCCATATATTGTCATTGTCATCATATCATGCTATTTTAAATGTTATTGTCATCGCAAACTATCCAGTAAGCCTGCAGTCCAGCGATTATCATTTTCTTGCTGTGTCCATTTTTCAATTACCTTTTTCCCGGTGCCACTGGCATTTCTCGAGTGAGAAGCCACGAGAAAAATTGCTCGAACAAGCTGGCTTGCATACAGAATGACAGGTGATCCCGGGTTGGGCATTCGCCTTCTTTTTAGAACCTTCCCCGGGGCATCAGACATCGGTACTTATTAGTCGTCAGCCTGGGAATTCGCCCTTCCGAGTGTTGGCGCGGGGAGGGGGAAGGGCACTACTGGAATCGATATGATGTACTTTGTTTATGAAGGAAGCGTAAGCTGAAAGTGATGGCTGGTTTCAGTGTAAAACTATTGCCGGAGCTCCGCTATAAACGCCTCATCGTTTTTTGTATTAATGGCGAAAACTTTTTGCTGACTCTAAATCTACCAACGAATAGGCCTCCGTATTCTAGCCTGAGCTTAATTTTTACCTTCCTTCTGCTTTAAAAATTAAATTAATTATTAGTAGCTCTGATGTAGCAACCTACCTGAGCGTAGTTCATTTTGGTTGTTTCCTTATATATCTCATTGACTACCGTAAAATTACGAAACTAACGGCCCCTGTTACTTTAGGATTTAGCAGGCCAAAGAGGCCGCTACTTTCGGGTAGCCGTTGCTTTCGGATGGTTAAAAATCGTTTGTAATTCAGCAGTGGTTTCACAAAAAGAGGACGTGTAACATTGAACAAAAGCACATCCTTTCAAAAAGGACCCAAATGTTCGTAGTGATAGCGAAAGTAGATCGTATCAGTTATACAGCAACTAACTTTTGGCTATTACACTGTAGTAAATAGGCCACAAGGAGAAATATTTTACGCGTTCCAGCGGCGTTACATTGTACCTCTCATTGTATTAAAGTTGGTCCAAGTTGAGACACTTTCTCTATTTATCTAATGCACTGTTGTGATACAAATTTAACGGTAATTACAATCGGTGGCCCAAGCCTATTGGTGACTTTCACCGTAAATATGAAAGAAGAAACATGTTTATTGGGGTTCCAGTGACTCATGTTCCGTTAAATACCTTCTTTGTAAGTCGACTGAAATAGAGACAATTTATTTGTAGGTTGAATGATGGTATTATAAAGTCAAAAGTACCACTTGAAACGTTGCACAAATGCAATGCGGTATTTTGTTGTTGTTGAGCGGTCGTTTTCGAAGGGGCCACTGCTTTCGGATGGTCCGTTTCTTCAGGGGTCAGTAGGAAGGTAAAAAAAAAACATCAAAGTTGCTTTCGGAGGGGGGATGGTGGGGAGGGGGCGCAGCTTCCTTTCGGAATTCTACGGTAAAAAATCCAAATCCAAATGGGCACCCAATTTAGGGACAACTGGCCCTTCCCTTCATGATCAGTCAATAGATCTGTTGATGGAATGATTACTTGATTAATTGATAGATTGAAGACTGACTGACTGATTTATTGATTGATTGATTGATTGATTGATTGATTGATTCAGGATCTATCTTAGACGTCTTAGATCAGTGGGGTTTAAAAAAGACGAGAAGCCTCCAAGCAGCCCAGTACAATTCCCTGGTAATATCAAGTAAAATTATTTGTTTTCCATTATAAGTATTACGACCTTTAGTCTTAGCACTAGTGTTGGGAATCGGCTGAGATTTCATAAGCGTTCATCGGGAATAATCAGATTGACCCAACCGATCGATCATCGATTATAATCAGAAAATGTACGCATTAGAAAATCCATTTATTTTTCTCCTGTGTACAAGTCAAACTACCCTTGTCGGAGTATTCCTTTCGACATATCCTGCAAATCGCCTTGGTCATTCCATATTTACCATTAGGCACGGCCATGCTGCGCCATGTTTTGGAACACGACAAAAAATACGAAACATAGCAGAAAAAGGCATTCAATGTATAAAAGCTGCTGCAATTAGAGGCCATTAAAAAGGCAACACACAAGTATTAGTATTTTTATTTGCAGCCAATGCATTTTTTTCATTTTGCGGTGATAATCGATTGCGCATCATACATTATTGATTATCACGTCGCTTAAAGTTTTCGATCAGTGATAGATTATAATCGACGATCGGCACCCCATTAGTGTTGGTGTTGGCATTAGTGTTGGTGTTGGTGTTGGTGTTGGTGTCGGTGTTGGTGTTGGTGTTGGTGTTGGTGTTGGTGTTTGGTGTTGGTGATGGTGTTGGTGTTAGTGTTAGTGCTGGTGCTGGTGATGGTGTTGGTGTTGGTGTTAGTGTTAATGTTGGTGTCGGTGATGGTTGTTGTGTTGTTGGTGTTAGTGTTAGTGTTGGTGATGGTGTTGGTGTTGGTGTTGGTGTTTGTGTTGGTGATGGTGATGGTGTTGGTGTTGGTGTCTGTGTTGGTGTTAGTGTTGGTGTTGATGTTAGTGTTAGTGTTAGTGTTAGTGTTGGTGATGGTGTTGGTGTTGGTGTTGGTGTGGTGTTGGTGTTGGTGATGGTGATGGTGTTTGGTGTTGGTGTTGGTGTCTGTGTTGGTGTTAGTGTTGGTGTTGATGTTAGTGTTGGCGATGGTGTTGGTGTTGGTGTTGGTGATGGTGTTGGTGTTGGTGTTGGTGTTGGTGATGGTGTTGGTGTTGGTGTTGGTGTTGGTAATGGTGTTGGTGCTGGTGTTGGGGTTGGTGTTGGTGATGGTTTTGGTGTTGGTGATGGCGTTGGTGTTGGTGTTGGTGTTAGTGTTAGTGTTAGTTTTGGTGTTGGTGTTGGTGATGGTGTTGGTGTTGGCGTTAGTGTTAGTGTTAGTGTTGGTGTGGTGTTGGTGTTAGTGTTAGTGTTAGTGTTGGTGATGGTGTTGGTGTTGGTGATGGTGATGGTGATGGTGTTGGTGTTGGTGTCTGTGTTGGTGTTGATGTTAGTGTTAGTGTTAGTGTTAGTGTTGGCGATGGTGTTGGTGTTGGTGTTTGGTGATGGTGTTGGTGTTGGTGTTGGTGATGGTGTTGGTGTTGGTGTTGGTGTTGGTGTTGGTGTTGGTGTTTTGGTTGGTGTTGGTGATGGTGTTAGTGTTAGTGTAGGTGTTGGTGTTGGTGTTGGTGATGGTGTTGGTGTTGGTGATGGTGTTGGTGTTGGTGTTGGGTGTTGGTGTTGGTGTTAGTGCTAGTGCTGGTGTTGGTGTTGGTGTTGGTGGGTGATGGTGTTGGTGTTAGTGTAGGTGTTGGTGTTGGTGTTGGTGTTGGTGATGGTGTTAGTGTTGGTGTTTGTTGGGTGTTGGTGTTAGTGCTAGTGCTGGTGTTGGTGTTGGTGTTGGTGTTGGTGTTGGTGTTAGTGCTAGTGCTGGTGTTGGTGTTGGTGTTGGTGTTGGTGTTGGTGATGGTGTTAGTGTTAGTGCTGGTGTTGGTGATAATGTTGGTGTTAGTGTTGGTGTTAGTGTTGATGTTCGTATTGGTGATGGTGTTGGTGTTGGCGTTGGTGTTGTTGTTGTGTTTTGGTGTTGGTGTTAGTGATGGTGATGGTTTTGGTGTTGGTGTTAGTGCTGGTGTTAGTGTTGGTGTTGGTGTTGGTGTTAGTGTTGGTGTTGGTGTTGGGGATGGTGTTGCTGTTGGTGTTAGTGTTAGTGCTGGAGTTGGTGTTGGTGATGTGGTTGTGTTGGTTGTTAGTGTTAGTGTTGGTGTGGTGTTGGTGATGGTGATGGTGTTGGTGTTGGTGTTGGTGTTGGTGTTAGTGTTAGTGTTGGTGTTGGTGTTGGTGTTGGTGATGGTGATGGTGTTGGCGTTAGTGTTAGTGTAGGTGTTGGTGTTGGTGTAAGTGATGGTGTTGGTGTTGGTGTTAGTGTTAGTGCTGGTGTTAGTGTTGGTGTTGATGTTAGTGTTGGCGATGGTGTTAGTGTTGCTGTTGGTGATGGTGTTGGTGTTGGTGTTGGTGATGTGTGTGGTTGGTGTTAGTGTGGTGTTGATGTTGGTGTTGGTGTTGATGTTAGTGTTGGCGATGGTGTTGGTGCTGGTGTTGGTGATGGTGTTGGTGTTGGTGTTGGTGATGGTGTTGGTGTTGGTGTTGGTGTAGGTGGTGGTGTTGGTGTTGGTGTTGGTGTTAGTGTTGGTGTCTGTGTTGGTGTTAGTGTTGGTGTTGATGTTAGTGTGGCGATGGTGTTGGTGTTGGTGTTGGTGATGGTGTTGGTGTTGGTGTTGGTGTTGATGTTAGTGTTGGCGATAGTGTTGGTGTTGGTGTTGGTGTGATGGTGATTGGTGTTGTGTTGTGTTGTGATGGTGTTGGTGTTGTGTTGGTGTTAGTGTTGGTGTTAGTGTTGGTGTTGGTGTTGGTGTTGGTGATAGTGTTAGTGTTGGTGTTAATGTTAGTGTTAGTGGTCGGGCTAGTAAATATTGGTAGTGGTAGCTGTGCATGGTTTTGGCAGGTGTATTATGGATCGAGTCTAACAGTGGTTGTGATATTGATTTTGTTGGTGCTAGTTGTATTAGTGTCACTAGCTCTCATTGTTATTTTTATTTCTGTCAGTATCATGTATTGGTATCAGTATTGGTGCCTTTAGAGGTATAACCTGGTACGCTTTTTAACTTAGAGGCTGTATAGACTGTATCTTATTAAATCCATTGATCAAGAGTCAACTTTAGTAACATAAAGTAATATGATACATGATCTTATAACTCTTTATTTAACTCGTAGGATTCAGATGGACCACCAGGTAAAACATTGTATTATCTTATGACCATAGCTGTTCTATTACCCGTGAAAAAGTGGCTTAGGGAGAGTAAGATTAAACTAAATATGGCAATCACCTATGAAAAGGTGATTTTCTCTTTCTACAGTTGTACATGATTGAATTAATTGAATCATCCCTGATTTCTTTTCTTTCGCGACACTAAACACTGTGGGAGAAAAACAAATTTAGTAAAGGTTTAATATTGGAAGGATGGAGTTGATCTTACATGTCTTCAATGATGAAAGTAATGGGAAAATTGATTATGATGGCTGTCATCTAAAGAAAGTTAACGGAAATACTCTTTTTTTTTTTTCAGGTTTTATTTTCACTTCTGCTTAAGTAGTGTTCATAACTGCGATGATCACTCACATATTTAATTTTTAATCTGCAGTTCAAATATATGCTTTTAATATATTCATTCTCACGGAAATACTCATGTTGGCAAAAAAGGACTTTATATGGCAGTTTATCAGATTTTTGTGACAACTAATTTGCAGAGTCTGTGATAAAGGAACACCCATCGGACCAAGAACAAAAAGAAGGATGCAGAGTGGAATTTAAGTGTCTGGTCCATGAAAATAGAAAAGTGATTTATCAGTGGTATAAAAGATGGGATAAGACTGCGAGGAAAAAATAGCTCCTCTCTGGTCCTGGAGTCTGTCAAGCTGCTCGATTTTGGCTTTTATGTGTGTCACGTAAAGTGCCTCGATAGCTTGAATAATGAGGATTCAAATCCTGCAACACTAGACGTCATCCCTCGGGATGGAATGAGTAAGTTGATCACTGTTTCTGTTTTGAACTTTACTTCAGTCTCAAAAAGACTAGTATACATGAGTGTAGGCTGGGACTCCCAACTGTTTGCGGTGTCATAGTTCAAGAGAAGAGATGGGAAGCAAGATGCCAGAGTGGACATCCATGTCAGTGCCCTGTGTCTCACTTCTCGTGTCTTGGTTTTAATACATGCACTGTTACCAGTCAGTTTTCTATTACGCTTTAAACTTCAGCCAGCTCTCTAAAATCCCCTTCCCAAAGAGGACCACCCAATTGCGTTATTCAAGTAACTATAGTGTCAGGTTGCCTTCCACCAATGTGGCCCGGGTTCGATTCCCGGACTCGGCGTGATAAGTGGACTGAGTTTGTTGGTTCTCTACTCTGCTCCAAGAGGTTTTTCTCCGGGTACTACAAATTACAAATATCAGGCAAATTCGCAAACTACAGAGTTAATTCACGCAACGGACAAACGCGTTTCTACCGAAAGCGTAAAATGCCTTTGATTTGGAACTCGAGAGCATTTTCGCCTTACTCCTGCCATCTTCTTTGCCGTCTTATTTGTCACTTGGCTCGGTTTCCTTTGTTCTTTAAATACATTTTATAGCCCCTTGTAAAATTCATTAATAATTCATAAGACTAACGACCAATCTACGGGGAGTATTTGAGTCACATGTATACCTCTCTAAACCCCAATAAAAATCATTAACTTTCATAAAAGTGTCCTGCTCCGCTAATTAGTATGCATTAACTTTCATACAGATCTCTACTGATTAACATTACAAACACAACAAACACAATCTATTGTTTTATTTCCGAAGTAACATAAAATATTCGCGTGAGACCTTTATGGGCTTTTTTATCACTACGTCAAGTATCATTTCATATTGAACGTGATATTACAATTCTTGAAATTAAATTTGGAACAGTTACTCTTCACTTCACTGCTCACTTCGCATGTCTTCTTCTTCAGAGGCTACGGCACCAAAAACGACTCCTTGACACCTCGCAAAACATCGGAAAAACTTCTCGTTCTTTAGCGGTTTCTCTATGCCCTGTACGTTCCATAACAAGCTTTTCCGGAACACCCTTTGCGAGTGCCGTCGCCGTCGCCGAGTCCAAAATTAAACAGCAGCGGTTCAACGACGTGTAGTGTACTGAATTCAGTTTTTATGCGAATCAGTTAAAGTAACAAACATGTTTACCACGCATGCCAGAAGACAAAAGAAAATGTCCATACATATTTACCATGTAATAATGCCCTAGCATTTTTTGTCTTCCAGGACTCCAACTTCTCGAGGAATTTTTCCAGCATTCTCTCGAGACTCGCGAGACAGTGGAAAAACTTCTGGTGACTGAGGCTGAAGTCCCTGGGGATGGAAGCAGGTTGCACACAAGTACAAAATGAAGGAGCTCAACATTCGTTTTCTTAAAGGGCATCAAGACGCAGGGGCAACTGTGCTCTCGCACATAATAGCGCATAATCCAGAATTAACTGTCTATGACTTTTGTAAGACCCTTAAGGAGCCTAATATTAGGCGTCTTGATATCGTCAAAGAGTTATGGGGCCATCTTTCAGTTCCCAAAGAATGACTAACATAATAGAATAGAAATCGATGCCAATTATTCACACGACTTGTCTATTGTTTGAAAATGGTTTTAGCATGATCTTCGTGGTGGGTGTAGTCAAGTGAGTCGTCTATCATCAGAGATATGTCATGGCTGTGAAAATGGTATTCTATAAGTATTTTAATAGTGCTGTAGCAGAAAATATGCTTTTCTTTAGGTAAGTAACAATAGGAATTAACATTATGTACTATTTGAAGAAATAACTATAAGACCTATAGCTAAAGCTATTTATTTTTCAAATAGCATTCCAGGACCGTCTAATCAACAAGTGGGATCTCCTTTCCATTACTTATGAAAAGTAATTGATGTGATCATAACTGGCTGTAACAAAATTCTCTAATTGAACTAGCTATCAGTAGTAATAATAAGATTGTGCGCGCCACGCCTAGGTAACTGATAATAATAATAAACCAATCAGAATACGAAGCAACACATGTAACCGACGCAAAGAGCGCGAAAATACGCGCTCTTGTGTCACAATTGGTTTTGGTTTTACTTTTCATTGGTCGAGAAAGTGGCGCGAGTTTTCCTGGCACTCTCTAATAATAATAATAATATAATAATAATAATAATAATTACTAATATATTAAAATTTGTATAGCGCAAATTAGATGAACATGATCAAATGGGGTTTTAAATTTTACAAAGATAAAGAGGGTTACGAAAACAAAACTGGACAGTTGATTAGGTTTTTTCTGCCTGTATTTTCCTGTAAGCTATTTTTAAAAAGCTTTCAAAAACAATTCTTCCAATTTTACTTGAATTTTGTTGTATGGAAGAATTAATTGGAAACGGGAGTTTGTCTTCCAATTCGTTTTAATATCGAACGTGAAAACCGAACTGGACTCGACTGGGCTCGACTTCCCAGTTTATTAACTACCATTAATTGTACGTAATGATACAACAAAAAATATACCGCACTCTAGTAAATACTTGGTAAGATTTAATGATCGTTTGGTATTATAAATCGCTCTGAATGAAAGACTGATCCCGGTTGTTCGAAAGCCGATTAACCCCCATCCAACATTAAAAATTAACGAAGTACTTTACTGTTTCTCTATCCACAAAAGTTGTTCAATGTTGATATTATGCAAGCTTTTACGTTAGAGTTTGTCAATCTTGAAAAGCAAAAAGCAGGAAAAAAAGTCATCCAAAAGTTAAAAACTGCAATAATCGATAATCCTGGATTAAGTTAATCGGCTTTCGAACAACCGTGCCTTGATCTAATAAGCACACGTGCAACTTACCAAGATAAATCCACATTTGTATGTAAGTACAGCAACTTTTACTGTCGATGACTAAGGACTAAATTAATGGCAATTTTTGACTTTGAAGCCAGATACGGTGTACTCATAAAAATATATTAATTTCATAGTGTGCGCGGAACTTTTGGAGGTTGGTTTTGCAGCTGGACTATCATACGCCAGATAGTATTGTAAAGATTATTTTACAGTAAATAGATTTTTGGTAATTTGATGCTACCTGTTTATTAATTGACTTTACTAAGGTATTTGGATGCAATTTTGCCAGGTTAGAATAAAAATTCTGCTCTCATTGGTTGCTTCTTGGTCACGTGAGAGAACCGCTCCAGCCTGAAAAGGATACAGAGTACGGAGACTTCTCCTGTTCTGTGTATGTTTGAGTGGAAATTGTTTACCTCCCGACGGTATGTGGCATGAATGTTTTCTCTATTATCTATTTGGGGTGTTAAAACATAAATCTCTATCCTGCTTGATTGTATTTGAAATGCTTGGAGCCTTACTTTTGTTTTGCAATAGTCGTGCTAAACAGCTACTGAGTATTGTATGGCATTTGCCTCCTTTTACAGACTGTAGTGATAGCTCACCCAAGTATTACAACTGTCAGTGACACCATCACTGTATGAGAGCAGATCAAAGGCAAGTGGAACTATCTAAAATTTTTAAAGTTATTTTTTTGCATCATAAGGTGGTACATGTTTGTTTACTGCTTTTTGCCTTTTTTAACTTTTACAATAATTAGTCATTAACAAGCTTCAGTTGATGGCTTGTAATGAGAATGTGCAAAGAAGACCATAATAATATTATTCTCCTGCATTTCTGAAATTTCATTACTGCTGGGGTGTTTTTCATACCTTGAGAGTGTATGATTGTCTAGTTGTTGTGTGTAATAAAGAATAACATTCAAGATGGCTTCATCTTCATGGCACAAGCCTAAAACTCCTAAGCCCAACCATATATGCATGTGCCATTGCAGCATTAACACCAACCCTTTAAAAAAAATCTCCCTTAATGTTTGCGTCATCCCTGTAAACTGCAATGATACTTGGTCATGAGAAGGTTAAGACACAGTGTTGACATGCTTGAGCATACAAAATAATTATAAGACTGTCTTCAGGCATGCCATCATGGCTTTTAACACTTAAAAAGTACATACTGTAGATCATGTTTTTCAGAGACCTACAATGTAGTGTGAGCAGCTTGCAAAACTATTCATCAATTCTACTGTAACTGCCATACCATAACTCCACTTGCTGCCTTAAGGGAGTCTTGACATTCTGTTAAGCAGGTTGAATAATATTCTTCTTCATAGCAACAAGACCATCTACATGTACGTGTAGCAGTATTGTTTGGGAAATCATGACAGCAAAGGCCGAGACACACTAGGAGGCAAGTCGCAGCGACAGGTCTCTGCGACAAGTCGCTCCGTGTGTACTGCCTTCAAAACAAGTCTCTGCGACACGTTCCGGGGACAAGTCGCCGCAACAATTCGCCTCGTCTGACGAGGTGAATTTTTGTGAATATCGTTGTCGCTGCGGCAGAATTTTGTCGCTGCGATCAGTTGCACAAATTCAATCTGGTTTGAATTTGTGCAACTGATCGCAGCAACAAATTTCTGCCGCAGCGACAATGATTTTTACAAAAAATCACCGTGTCAGACAAGGGGAATTGTTGCGGCGACTTGTCCCTGCGACATGTTGCAGCGACTTGTTGCCTGGTGTGTCTCGGCCTTAATCATCCTCTAGCACTCAAGATTTGAATCTTTGAATCTTTCAGCCTGGCCAATGTAGCTTTTTGTATTGTGTTAACAATCACATGTTTTTAATATTTAAGCTCATACATGCATTTTCATTCTGGTTTCTGAACTGTTCAGTACAGTGTATACTTGGCCTTGACATCCGGGTTTTTTTTTTATCTTCAGGCTGAATACATGTACAGCTATAGTTATGTGTGCAGTATATGGCAGACTACTTTATGGTGTATGCTCAAGTTGAAATAAAAGTAAAACCTTTTAAGGTAAGAACTTTCTGTAACATACATGTACATGTAGCATGATGATGGTATGTGACCATTATTGAACCTTTTGTCGTCTTCAGAATTTTGGTTCACTTCATGCAACCTTGATCGAGTAAAGCATAAAAAAGATCACATCAGCATGATGGGCTTCTGATTTCTTTTAGCCCTGTATAAACTATTGAACAAAGTTGGATTTAACGTTGCAACATTGTTCGACCGTTTGGCCACCCATGTTGGATGATGTATGTTTGTCAAACAGTTTTTGGTAGATCAAGTGTTGGATAGAGTTTGCCCAACAATTCTGCTCACTGAAAAAATGTTGCAGTGTTTTGCCGCTCTTCCAACAAAGCTGTATCCTGATGCAAGTCATGTTCACCCTTCTAGCCAATCAATAGTTCCTATTTTCGTGCTCTCTTTGCAGATGTCCGGTTCAATAGCGTTAAAATTTCTGGGAACTGATCCGGGCTTGTTGATTCTCATCATCTCCCTAAATGCGGGTGTATCTTGCAATGATAACTGTAAAATGGTATGGAACATACCCTTTTCAGTTTGTTCTCTTAACCATTCCATGATTTTTCTCACTTCACACCGAACACTGAACAGCTCTGGTACCATAAACATTAACGCTAGTGCTATATAAGTGTTTTTTGTTTCCACTTTGGTGCTACAGTGTATGTTTTTTTTTTTATTAAATTTTAGCATCAACTTGTACCAGTATCTTGTTTTGCACACTATCCCAACATTCACATCCAAAGGATCCAGCTTTGTTTGATAGTTTGATAGTTTGGCCTGTATTTCTTAAATTACTGTACTCCCACTTTTAAAGAATGAATAATGCTGTAAAATACATTATATTTGTGTATTTGTCCATACCCTATGATCATCAGTTAGGTAAACTATCTGATATTTACCGATTTCAAATTGGAAAGTTTGTTACTTTTCAAGAAAGGCTTCCTTCCTGATGCATTCAGCGAACTGTGCTTGCTGACAAGTCATATTCATCGTTACAATACTAGACATAGCAGAATTTTCTTTTTTTTTATTTCCTTGTGCTGTGTAGAACTAATATCAGACAGTCTGCAATAAGTTTTCAGACCTAAACTGTTTAATTCCTTTAATTCAGAAATTCAGAATGCTGACAGTATTTCTCTGTTGAAATCTAAATTAAGAACATTTCTCCTATATGTATATTGACTACTCCTATTTTGAACATGTTATTTTATGTTTTGCTGCGGTGTGTGTTTGTTTGTGTGCTTGCTTTTTACACGTAACCTAAATGTATTGATTAATTAAAATAATAAGCTTTGCCTAAAAATCTTGATTCCAAGTTGTAATGTTTTAGGAGCCCTTAGCTCGTATAAGCCCCAATGGTTTCTCGATGGTTATCCTCGCCATATGTTTCTCATTCTTTTGTCATTTATTTAACTTTTATATTTTAATATATATTTAAAAAATTATATTATATTTAAAACATTTTTAACAAAATCCCTTTAAACATTGTCAAGAGTGATAACATTTAAACATTCTGCCGTCGAGCAAGACATTTCTTTTTATCATAACTTTGGTATTTTCATTATATTTTAGGTTTTTGTGATTTTGCATTGTATTTTTAGGCTTTATAATGTAATCCTTAAATTCTGTTATTGTATTTTTGTTAGGCTTTTTAAATGTAATAGTTCATAAAATTCTTGATGTAAATTAATTTTTAAGATACAGGGCCCCTATGGAGACCAGCCTTAGAGCTGAATGGGCTACCCCGTGTAAATAAACTTTTATTTACTTACTACGCAGCTGTTACTTACATGTTGGCCGTATTCTCCCTCCCCACCAACATCTGCTGAATGGCGCCAGACATTCCTTTCTCAGGAACTGACTAATCACTTCATGGCTGTTAAATTTTGGTGGCTAAGTTCCTATAGCTTCCTTTGCAGCCATTTTTTTCAGTTCTGTTCTCCCTCCAGATTGAATACTCAGACACAATGGGAATAGAATTTCCAGCTCAGTTCAGCAGACAGGTGGGGAGGGATTAAGGACAGACCCAAACAACAGCTGCAAAGGAGGCTAATGCTCCTAAGTGATGTTTTCAACTTTAAGGAATACAAGTACATGTACATGTATATCTATATGCGTAGATACATAACTATATTATGTGTTGTATCATACAAATCAAATGCTAGCATTTTCTTTGTTCCTTAAATCATTTTAGTTCATTTAAAGACATTTTTTTTCTTTTACAGAAAAAAATAGCACATCAGAGTATCAAGGACACCAACTTCATTGCCAAAGGATTTGTCTTGGGTGGTCATCTATTTGTGGTCTGAGAAAAGCCATCTGTATAATTTTATCCTGATGAGTGGCAACTCTGTGATCATCTTTCAGTCAACTGCAGAAAGCCTGTTGACATCCTAAAACATTTTGCTTTCTTTAAGCCAGGGTTTTTCATTTCCTTAAGGGTGACAAATTAAACATCTTAAAATTACATGTATATCATAAAGAAAACTTTAGCTTGTTGAAACCTCCAGTTCAATAGCACTTGGTTAATTGTGTCTGAGAGGGTGCTAGTGACATCTATTTTATGTACAGTGTGACACCTCATAGAGTTCCATTTTCCATTTCCATTTATTTTGCCATTAACCACATAAAAATACAAAATTTAAAAATACGAAACACAAGAAATTTATAATAACTTAAACTTAAGACAATAGACTACAAATTTTTAAGGTGGTAATGACAAGAAAGCCTATAAAGAAGCGGGGCTTATGAACTATAGGCTTCCTGACAATATAGGATACATCATACGAATTACGGGGACAGCATGAAATATGAAATGTAGCTCAACAATGAGTATATTTGCCTAAGAAAGAAGGAATTTTTAAGTCTTTTCCCAAACAAACGGATGCTTTCACTGTTTTGAATTTCATGACTTAACGAGTTGAAAAACTTAGGTCCTTGAAACCGAATTGAGAAGTTTCGAATATTAGTTCGGCAGGGAGGTATGTAAAAAAGGTTGCAATTTCTAGTATAATGCGAATGTAACTGGCTTGCGAGAGTAAACATATCACGAAAATAATTAGGAAGTAAACCTCTTTTGAATAGATACATGAATTTACCTATCTGGTATAAATAAATGTCAGAGAATTTCAAAATCTCCTTTTCTTTGAAAAGAAAATCACTGTGGGAATCGAAAGGAACTTTAGATATTATTCTTATTATCTTCTTTTGCAGAAGAATAACGCGATTTAAATTACTCTGATATGTCGATCCCCAAACTGAAACACAATATATTAAGTAAGGGTAAACTAGACTATAGTACAAACAATGTAAGGAAGTTTTGGGAAGGCAAAAACTTGACTTATGAATAATGCCTATAGATTTTGATATTTTTCTAGAGACACTAAGAATGTGAGGCCTCCATGACAAATGCTCATCAAGGATAACACCTAAAAATACTGTTTCTTTCACACAATCAATCTTATTGTTGTCAATTTGAATAGATAGATCAAGTGTTTGCCTCCTTTGGCGTGGTCTAAAAACCATAAAATTCGATTTTTTAAAGTTAATTGACAGCTTATTAGCTCGACACCACTGTGTTAATTTACACATTTCAGAATTTAGGGTTTCAGAAAGTAAATTAAAATCTTTGCGAGAAAAAAATATGTTAGTGTCGTCAGCAAAAAGAATAAAGTCCACCACCTTTGACACATTACACAGATCATTTATATAGAGCAGAAAGAGGAGGGGGCCTAGTATAGAGCCCTGAGGCACCCCACACTTTATTTGGCAAGAATCCGAACAAATACCATTAAATTCCACATATTGTTGTCTATCGCTTAGATAGCTTTCAAACCATCTAAGTGCAGTGCCTCGAACACCATAATGCTCTAGTTTTGAAATTAAAATTTGATGATCAACGGTGTCAAAGGCTTTAGACAAGTCTATAAAAATACCAACTGTATATTCCTTATTTTCAATAGCGGAAGAGATTTTGTCATACAAACAAGCTATAGCATAAGCAGTGGAGTGATGTTTGCGAAAACCATACTGATTATCAGAGAGAATTTTATAGACATTGAGAAACCTTAAAAGACGATTGTACATGACTCTCTCTAGGATTTTAGAGAATGCAGGTAAAACAGACACGGGTCTGTAATTTGTAAATATATCCTGTTCACCAGATTTAAATAAAGGAATAACTCGAGCAATTTTTAATTGATTTGGCACAATACCAGAGGTGATGGATAAGTTAATCAAGCTAGTAACAGGGGAGATTATTATATCAATAGTATCTTTAATTAAGCTCATAGAAATATTGTCACGACCTACAGCATTACCTGAACGACAAGTACGACATATTTCAATAATTTCTTCCTCATTTGCAACTTCAAGAAATATTGAATTGACTAGTCTGGGGGTAAAAAAGAACTATGCGACTTTTCTGATGCAGGAATTTTGCTAGCTAAATTAGGGCCAATGTTAGTAAAATATTTACAAAAAAGATTAGCTATTTCCTTTGGATCGGAAATTTCACGAGAATCTGCCCTAAATACGGATGGTAGACCACGCTTACCTTTATTTCTATTAAGAATTTCATTGAGAACTTTCCAAATGGCCTTAACATTTGATTTTAGTTTCTCAATTTGTTTTTCATAATATAAACGCTTAGCAACTCGAAGAGAATGGGTGAGTTTGTTTTTGTAAGACTTGTATGCATTTTCATTAGAAGAGTTAGGGTTATTAAGAAAACACTTATACAACATATTTTTCTTCTTAACGGAATTAGCAAGACCTTTAGTAAACCAAGGCTTACGAGAATTGAACCGCTTCACTTTCTTTTTTTTGAGTGGAAAACACCGATCATAAATTGAAACAAACTTTTCAATAAAGATTTTATAAGCGCTAGATGGATCATCTAAACCAGGTATTTCAGCCCAGTTTATCCTACCTAAGTCATCTTTAAATGCACTTAGATTATGCGCATTTTTTTCACGAAAGATTACGTATTTGTCCTTGTCACTGGTGCTATTATTATTCAAAACAAGTGAAAAATCGGTAAATGGTCAGATATGTCATTGAGAAAAAGACCACTTATTGAAGGACAAAGTGGATCGTTCGTGAAAATGTTATCTATCAGTGAAGCTTTGTTCGCCGTAATTCTAGTGGGACGTGTAATGAGTGGGAAAAGCATCCTAGAGTACAACAAATCCAAGAAGTCACTTGTCGCTTTATGACAATGGTGATTAATTAGATTTAAATTCCAGTCACCCATTAAAAATACAAGCTTATTTTCTTTGGTAATTTTTCCCAGTACTAGGTCCAAATCAGACAGAAATTCATTTAACAGTGAGTCGGGTGGTCGATAAATAATGCCTAGAATTACATTCTTTTCTTTTGTCCTATTAATTTCAACAAACAAAGATTCAGCACTTCCGTCGACAGGGAACGCTAGATCAGGACGTTGTTTGTAATTCAAATGCTCACCAATGTAAAGGCCAACACCTCCACCAACGCGAGTGACTCTGGGTTTATGCAAAAAATTGTAACCCGCGATGTCGCAAAAATGATAACATTCATCAAGCCAAGTCTCAGAAATCCCAACAATAGGAAGTTTCAATCGAAGTTGGCCTAGAAAATTTGAAAGCTTATCAAATTTATTAGATATACTACGAATGTTCATATGGAAGAAAGAAAGGCCTGATTCAAGGCTACTGCAGTTTAAGTTTAGGCGACTTTGCTCTTCGGCTAACATGTTGTTAAAACTATCTTCGGTATAGTACTCACAGCTACTGTGTTCTAAATAAAAATTTATGTCTGGATCATTGTCTTTACAAAGACTAAAATTTTTATAGGACTCACATAGCAAAGGATTAAACTTTAACTGAGCTAATCTATCAGGATCAAAATTAATAGTACCGCCATTCATGAATTCAAACAGAGTTAGCCGAAATTGATCATCGTCTTAATTATAAAATGGTAAGGATGATAAACTATTCACTTGCAGGTTTATCACGAATAACTAAGCGATCGAGGACAAAATATGCAATTTTACCCGCCTGTGTAGCAGCTTTAAGATTAGGAATCTGACACTCTCTCTTCTGTAAGGTTGCCGGCGATAGATCTTCGCTGATATAAAGATCGTTAGGCTTCTCCCGCCTAG
>JAEMWC010001295.1:25000-122500 GCA_016490735.1 Pachyseris speciosa
GGGTAGTGAGTGAGCTCTAAGCTGATCTAATATGGCGTCCTTGTCGTTCAGCCCTTCCAAAAGCCTACTCCCAAGGACTCGGCTTTTGCCGCTGAGCTTTTGTCGATTGTGTTCGTAAAAATGGCATATTATGTTTCTAGCAGTGCTCAGAATTTTTGGAAATTATACCGAGATTATACTAGATTCTCAAAATTATACTTCCTGCCATCGAAATCTTGCTACTTGGTTTTTAAGCAAAATAAAGACAGAACAGGGCGAACAAAGACAAAACAAAGAAAAAAAGCCTTATCTAGTGGCTGCATTACACTAGCCTTATATCGTCAGATGCCTAACTATCTGAAATGGAACTGGAAGTGCTCAACGACAAGGACGCCATCTTAGATCTTAGAGCTCAGTCACTTCCGAGCCGTATAAGCGGAGCTTGAGACCAAGAAAAGTCACACCGACCACAGGATTAAACCAACAGTTAACAAAAGGTTTAGAAACAGAATGATCAAAAATAAATATATTCAAAACGACATTACGTTGCTTTTTCATTTCGCGAAAATAGAAAAAAAATCCCGATTTTGCTGTGGCAGAGGTAAATTTAGATTAAAGCTGAAAATTATGCTAGCACAATCGGCCTCTAGGACGCCCCCCCGCCCGGCTTTAAGAGCTGGCGACCTCAAATACACATGGTCTTGTAGCCCTGTCCCTCCAGAGTTCCCCCAATCCCCCAAATCTGCCATGATGGAGCCTCATCACTCCTTCTTGCGCCCCTCAAAATTAATAGGCCAGCTCAACCCGGAAATCCAGGTATATAAAAATGAATTTCGCTTTCTCTTGGTGTAACTGAATACAAGTACTAAAGTCTTTCAACAATAGAATGGAGGAACAAATGAGCTCAGCTACCATCGTTCATTTTTGAATCCAAAGGCTGATGCCAAATAAATTAATGCCACACACTATCTTGATAAACGTAACAGCAAACTGTATTCGTAACCCATTTTCTTTTACTGAGTTTTTATTATTTATTGGATCTGGCTATGGCCTTTCCTAATTAAAGAGTATTACTCAAGGTTTTTTTTTAATTTATTTATTGAATGATTTATATACAATACAGCCAGCCACATAATTTGCACTACGGATATTTACACAACTAGAGTACAGAGAATTTTTGCTTTTCTATATATTGTTTTTCAACGGGGCTAGTATACATACAAGAGAGAGAAATTATAACTAATAATCAAGACGTAAATAAAAATGAAAAATAAAAATAAAGTAGAAGTGGCACATCCCCCGAGATAAACATATTTATCGCAGCTCATGCACATAGTGTTGTCCATTTTGCTCTGAAGTTCCTCAGTGTGTTATTTTTAAAAGCAATTGTAAGTAACAAGCTGAAGATTTCATAAACTGCTCTTAGTCTCTAATTTCGGCGATGGATTGTGGGGTTGGAGAGACACACGCGCGCACGCGAATTGGCGAGGAGACGCGACGCGAGGGGAGCGTCTAATTTTCGGCGCTCCCCTCGCGTCGCGTCTACTCGCAATATCGCGCGCGCGTATATTTCCCCCGTTTCCCAATCCATCGCCGAAATTAGAGACTACACGCAGTCTAAAGATTTCAAAGCTGGGAGAGGCTTTGTTTAACCACGAAAGAAGGCTGTGATATTTTGCAATAATGACATCATGATTGAGGGTTAGACAAATATTTAATTCAGGTTTATAGCCATATAAAATATCCGTAGCGTTTAACCCATTGGCACCCGTGCCGGCCAAAACCGGCCGTAAAAAACTCCCACGCTTCAAAACATTGCAACTTTCTCGATCGCACGAATATTGCATTAACTGTTAGTTGTGAGCACGAAATGGAATGCCCTTTAAATTTGGATATCCAATAAATGCAAGAAACGTAGCGATTTTTACCAAATATGGCCTTTTGAGTTTGGACAAGAACGAAACTGGCCGTTTTTAACGTCAAAGAGAAACAACAAAAATGCCCCTTTTTGCCTTCATGTTGTTTAGGGAAATCATCGTCGAAAAGCCAAAATTCAACAATCATAACGAAATTCAGTCCTTTTTCTAGCTTAGAAATGACTTTTTTTGTTCATATTCTTCTCCCGAGCGTAGATACAGCCTTTTGTTCCAGTGCATTCGGGCCTTCCCGACATTTTCAACATCTTGAGCGCATTGCATGCTGGGAACTAACGAGAATTTTTGACAGCGCCCGTTCCTTCCCCCAATTCTTCCACATATAAACTAAGTCTACAGCCACTCCGACCTACCGCCAAAATTTCCTGCTCGTGGTCATCTCCAGTACACAGAAATTCCAAAATATGTGGCGGTAGGTCGAGAAATTCATCAATAGTCGAGTCCCAAAGGTACTAAGTGTTCGACCGGCCAAATTCCCAGTTCGTCGAGTAACCAGCCAAATTCAACAACATAGTACATCACCTTGCTCGATTCTTTGAGAAAGTGGACTCTTAGCTACCGTCACGCTTAATGATGCTCATCAGGCAGCCGCTAAAGATGAAAAATGGCTGTAAATTTAGCAGAAATCGCAAGCAAACCGAACTTGGGCCATTGTTGTCGCTTCACGGATAAAAAATAGCTACGTCAAAATGACGTTTTCAGAAACCTTGAGCCTCCAGTGGCTTAGGACAGCACCACTTTTCCCTGGTAGTTCAAATAAAGAGTCACGAATTGCTATTCATCGTTTATAGGTGGAAAATCACTCCGAAAATGTAAAAACCTGCGGTAGTCAATGGGTTAATGTGACATTTTATCTCTTTTCGTTCCACCAGCTGATTACCATTCGCCAAAAAATTTGAGTACTGAGGAACTCATATAGAAGGTGAAGTACATTTTCATGGGGGTGGCTACAACGATCACAGCTCGGAGATTTTCTCAGCTTCATTTTGTAAAGTTTGCTATTAGTTGGTAGAATGTTATGTACCACCTTATGTTGAAAACATCTAAGTTTGTTTTCCATTGTGATCTTAAAGAGCAATTCATAGATAGCTTTAGCCGTGAAATTTTGGTCGACCAATTTCCTTTCTACATTCGGAGGTTTAAGCATTTTCAGCACAAACATTTTACGCGCAATTTTGGCCGTGAAGTTCGCAGAAGTGAGGTTGTGTTCGCCACTGTTATTGCGATAAAACATTTCTAAAAAACATGATAGATAATTATTGAGTTCTGAATTATGAATTGATTGTTTCCATAGATTAGGGATTGGAGAAAGGAGACCATTATAAGTGAGGAAGTCCACTGACAAACCATATTTTCTTTGAAAATCGGATCTCGATAGAAAGTTTCCACTATGGTTTAGAAGATGGTAGATTTTAGTAACCCCTTTTCTGTACCATGACTAGTAAAGCACCGTGTTCCCCGTCTATTCTTATGAAACGGTTGTTCCAAATAGTTTCATGTCGATATTCCATAATCGTGGAAGGGTTCTTAGAGTGCAACTCCTGCCAAACCGTCAGTATATCTCTGTTTTTTTTTTGGGGGGGGGGGGGGGGGGAGGGAGGGTATTGACTTCCACTTGATCAGACCAGATCCCGGTCTCTGGAAAATCAAATGCTCAAGCAAGCAACCGTGGACAATAATCCTGCTGGTATACGTTGGATCAAACTGGTGATCTGATCGGCGTAATAAAATCAACAAAGAGTATAAAAGGAAGGGCCGATACAATGTACAATGGTTTTAAGTTTTGTGTACTATATTTCGGTTGGCCAAACCAGCCTTCTTCAGGTGCAATGAGAATTTACATTGGAAGGGGTGCTTATGTAGTAATATTCCGGAAACACGTAAAACTAAAATAATTGACAGTGTAAAATAAAATACTAGAAAAAAAAATTATAAAAAATGATAAACTTAATAACACTGAATTAACTAATATGATTCTTCGCGAATGTTAAGACCTTCAGGATCAATTGTTCTGCCTTTTGAAATTGAAAAAAGCTTCCCTGGCCTTACGGATTGAGTCTCTGTTAGAAAATAATTTCTCAGTGGTGATTAATTGCATCTGGAAAATGGTTTATTGTGGGTTGATATGTGGCTTACTTGTGACCAATGAGACATTCCTCAGTCAGCCTTGTGTACGCGCTACGTGCCTATAATTTCGGCTTGACGCCCGATTGAACTCGATGAATTGATTAGCACTTCCTTGATCAACAGAACAAGAAGGAACTGAAAGTGATTTCAGTAAGTATTCACTTTTCGCTTTTCTAGATCAATAGGATTCTCAAAATCTACAAAGATTAACTTCAGTCGACAGCTAGCTTTGACATTTCTCGTTGTATGACGCGCTGCCGCGTTGTTAATGGTTACGGTCACCTCACAATCACTGGTACAGTTCACACATCACATAGATATCCTATCGTTTAGAAACGAACTAGTAGTTATGTGCCAGTATACTTATCCCTGGGATTATTTCATGCAATCATCTCTTGTTGCCAAGCTTAAATATAAAGAGCTGCTGGACAGATATCTGAGCACGACTGGACCGTTTTGAACAAAATGAAATATATGCCGGTGGTCACGCTGTAGATGAACCATGAACACAGACTGGTTGAAAAATCGACCACCACGACTGTTGTCTTTCGAATACTGATACAGATCTAGCACTTCAGGATATTTGCAAATAAGGATGATCTCTGCGATAAACCTCCTCATGAAAACCTTATATTTTGAGTTGCTGGGATCGGAATCCTAACTTGCAGTCAGTAAGTTAATAATGGTGCGGGTTAATTTTGAATGTAGCAAGCGAGGGACGACCGTCTCGCCGCGTAATGATTGAAATAGTTTCATCTTGCAAATAGCACTTTAAAATTTTGAAAATTGATTGAGCATTAAACCGTCAGGATTTGGGATGATTTGGGCAAACCGGGGTACGAAATGTATATTTATGTGTTTAAAACTAGTTAATGGCATATCAAGGAATAGCTTTTTCATTCATTGCCCTGTCATTCTAACCTTGAGTCAGTCGAGTCCACATTCAGCGGACGTCGTAACGATAAGTGTAATGGTGCACAAATAATCGCCGAAAAGTTCCCGAATCGATCTCACCCACGCCATGTTGATGCTGTTAAACGTTACCAGCAGTATTTTTAGCGAGTGTTGCGTGACTCAGAGGAGAAAAAAAGTGATTCTCAGATCCACACAACGAAACGTTAGGACGCTTTCTGTGAACGTGGAAATCCAAGTTCAAGGCCTTAGAATGTAAACTTGATTCTTAAGAGTTTTTCTGGTTTGTTCCATTCATCATCAATACCATTGAAAGGATCGAATTTTAAATAAATAACTACTGGCTTTCTCCGTCAGGGCTTTGCACCGTGGGTTTAAAACTTTCTCGACAGCCGATGGTTTTTCTTACTTTCTAAAGAAGGAATTTTCTAACCCATGACTCCAACTTGACACTAAAAGCCCGCTAAATAACATTTGCAACTGCTGTAAAGAAGATAATTGAGCAAGTTCGTCAGAACAGGGTAAAATGGATGCGGTTAATGAATTGTGTTACTACTATTTTCCCAGCGTATCTATTTTTACAGTTTTATTCTTTGTTGTGCGTAACATCTTTGCGTACACGAAATGCTTTTTTTCGTCTCATGTCTGGTGTAATTTAGTGAGCTAGACTTGTGTTCCCAACTCGCTTGCTAAACAGTCTAGTCACAAGAATAAAGTAATAAATAACATGACTTCATGCTCAACCACATCCAACTTGCTGATAAGAAATGTGTACATCCTTTCCTCAACAACAGTTTACCATCGATTGCACGCACGCGCCCAAAACATGTTTTCACGTGATGCCAAACGTTTGCATTTCAGGTGTCAAACTTTTAAAGTATTCGCCCAAATGTGAAGTTCCTTCGGTGTTCTCGTGGTTCAATTGGCCATGTTCTAAACGAGTGAGAGCCTGGGAATAAGTTTTGAAATTTATCGATTAGAAAAAAAATGTTACACTGCATGTAAGAGCATCTCAAAAATGGTCACCTAACCAACTTTGACGCTGTTCAGCTGAACTGGAGCTGGAACAAAGTTTTTGAAAATCGTGAAAATAAGAGACTTTGTATGGTTTGGAGGGGCAAACTTTCCGAAATAGAGACATCAGTATGGGATTTTTTAAAGATCTAAATGCATGTCAACTGGCGAGTTTTCGACCAAACATGCTCAAACTTGCTGAAATTACTTATTTTGAGATACCCTTTCATATGAGAATCGATTTAGTTTAATGCCATTGATTTTCAATGAAGTTTGGATTCGTTCCCAGGCCCTTACTCGTTTAGAACATGGCCAATTCACTGCCAACGCAGTCAAGAAATCTGAGGAAAGTCAGCGAAAACCCCTTCACTGATATATATGATACACATTGAAAGTAGGACGCCTTTTTGATAATTTCTTCCTTTCTTGTTGACTGAAAACATATCCCAACGAGTAGTGAAATACTAGCAGAAACTTCGCATTTGGGTGGGAAAACTTTAAAGTTTGACCCCTGAAACGCAGACGTTTGACGTCAAGTGAAAACATGTTTTGGGCGCGTGCGTTCACGGAGGGTCCCCTATACCCCTCAGTAAAATGCATTCACGTAAAAATATTGGAACTTTTTCACGTGTCACGTGTAATTCCCAAAATTCCTTCACGTTCACGCAAAAATTGAGTAATTCGCGTTTCACGTTAAACTGAAAAACAAATTCACGGATTAATGTTTTCCATCGAGTAACCAGTTTAGGCTGTTTACACTCCAAAGGTAGCTCGTTCTACTTGTAATCTCAATGTCGCTTGTTCCCAAAGGACTTTTAACGGCTCTTTGCAGACGATTTTAAAAACAATGCTAGGGTATAGGCAATACCCCGTATTGACGCTAAGGCTTCACGCTACAGACTTTGAGGGTTGTGAACCACTCGGCTGATACTAGGTGATTGACGACGTAGTATAGTACCAAGGATGAAAAAAATTCATAGCATCAAGAATAGCGTGGGGCTATCACGGAGTCTATCACTGGTCTCGACAATCTTATACGATTTTTCAGTGTATACTAAAACAGTGGATTGCGTTTTTCGTGCGAAATGATTGGCTACTCAAACTCGAGATAGCAAGTGCTATTCACACACGGAGCAATTCGATCGTTCGCGCGTGAAAAAAGTAATTGTTGACGGGAATAAATGAGTTAAAATGACCATCTTAGAGCTCTATTATCTCACAGTTTTAGTACATACTGAAACAAGTATTTACCTCATTGTTGGTGCCACTGGTGAATATTTTCGCAGCTTGGATATTTTAATTCGCCCACCAACTCGTGTGATGAAATCTCTGCGGCTTTCTTCCACTGAATTTCAAGCAGCAAAACGAGATAACGAAGTAATCCCACTTTTTCAAATAGAAAACAATCTTGTATCACCTTGTTTGTGAAACACTTCAACAGTTTTCCTTCCTGCAGAGATGGTAGCAGGTGACAGCAGACTCGGAGCGGTCATTGAGTTCATTGATGGATGGCGTGTCATTGACGTCACAGGAGAAACAGAAGTCTCACAGATACGAATTACGAGACAAAATGGTTTATGTAGTATCTCATTTCCATCGTAGATCAAAAATTTTAATACAAAAGATGACGGAAGCTCAATTACGGGTCAGAACACTAAAATAACTTTAAATTAATTCACGCAAAACAAGATCGTTCACGAATCACGTTTAATTAAGTCTTCGTTATTGTGTCACGCTTAATTCAAAAAGCGCTTTCACGCTCACGTGAAAATGGACTTGACACGGTCAATCACGAATCACGAATAAATAAAAAATTACATCACGTTTCACGAGGAAAAAATAAGCTCAATCACGTGTCACGAAAAAAGTATAGGGGACCCTCTTCACGGGTAGATGCAATCGACGGTATTTGCACCATTTACATAGATCCGGATAATACAGAAAAAAAAAGATAAGACATGATGACAATAACGACTGCTTCTGAATGCCATTAAGGTGGGACTTAAGGTGAATTGGAGTGAAATTTTAAGGAGTTTAAAGAAGAGATTAAAATGTACAGAAATGTTTTGACACACCACCAGACATTTGACACCCCCAGGAGCCCATGAATAGGAGCTTCACTCTCCCATACTAGCCCTTTGAGTCAACCTTTGCGCGTATCTTTTCTATTTTTAGAACGCTACGGGTTTCTAAATTCGCACGCACTGTTTAGAATGCCCAAGAGAAGGTTCGGGACAACGCGCTCCCCACCTTTGGCCACAATTTTTTTACGGATGCTTGTGTACGGAATTTACTGGAAACAGATTTTCCCAGGAAATTGGAGCCTCCTGCAGAAAAAGCCCTTCTAAAAATAGAAAGATACGCGCAAACGTTGACTCAAGGAAAAAGTGCATATGGAGGCTCCTATTCATGGGCTCCTGACACCCCACAAGGGCACTGAAGGTTACTGGGGAACGGTTTTGGTGTCCATCTACTAATTTTCCATTTCAAATTCTAATTTTAAACATTTATTAAATCTTCAATATTCCCTATTTCCCTAAATTTAACAAATCCTTGGACAAAAATTATCTCTTCCCAAATATGCCCAAAAATCACAAAAAATTTCACAAAATATCCCACAATACAGCTTCGTTGGATGAATATAGGGATTTTGGATTGCTTGAAACGCGAACGAGATATAAACGTCAAATCGATGTCAAGCGACGCAAAAACGGTGTTTAGGTGAAGTCCCGCCATTAAGTAAGTAAAAACTAAAAAAGCAAGAGGCGCACTTTCACTAACTCCACAGTGTACGTGAGGACTGCCATGCGTTCCCCAGCGAGCAGCTGTCAAAATTTTTGTGAGCAACTGCGCTTTAAAGGTCCAGATGTGGCGCTGCTACAGTACTGTAGTACCTAAACAGGGCCCGCGCAGCAAGTTTGCAACAGGAGGGGCTCGCTTCGAACGCGTTAGCGTGAGTCAACTAGTGGGGGTTCGGGAGGCATGCTCCCCCGGAAAATTTTTAAATTTAAAGTCCTCTGAAATGGCTGGAAATGCAACTAACATGGTGTGGTGAAACTTATTTACTTTCAGCAACGAAAAAAGAAGTGTTTTAAAGAAGAATAATCAGTTATCGGCCAAACGTTAAATAGTATTACTTGCCGTTTACAGCCCTTCCCCTGCGCGGTGCCTGCTAAAGCTCTCGCTTCTCGGTTAGGGAAAATGTTCCTTCAAGATTTTTCCAGTACTAAAAAATACTTGACCACATCATACCGATAAATCCGAAATTACCCAAATTGAAGGCACGGGAACCTGTAGATTTGGAATGACCGCGTCTGAAATGAAACTGATGTAATTCAAAACGTGGATTCTGGTGTTTAGTGAAACACAAAAAAGTCGGGAGCTAAAACACGACATAACAGATTGATTGAAAGAGTTCTCTAAGACGCATGAGGGTTCGACGGTATGCCGGTATTTTGCTTTCCAAGTACGTAAATGCCAGTAAGTACTGAATAGGCTACTTTGCGGCCTCATCTGACGGCAGCTGTATTTTTCTTCAGGAATGACGTCGTTTGGAATTTGAAAAAAGTTAAGCTGCTGTGCTATTGCTGTCCGGTCCTGTTTCCAGATGTTGAAAACAGGCTCTAATCAGGGAAAGAAAGTGTCCGTTTAACGAGGTTAGTATATCCAGTAATTAAATCCTGTTTCGGTTATGAGTGATTGCAAACGATCCGCAGACGTTCACTTGCTCGATCGCAGGAAAAAAAATGAACTTTGATTTGAACAAAAATTAAGCTTTGTTCAGGAAAAAAGGTTTTTTAACAAGTTTTAAAGCAAGCGAAATGACAATATATTGTATCTTCGAGTTTACTCAATTGATCTTCATTCTCATAGCAAAAGTAGCTTTTATCAGTCCAATCTCATAAACATTTACTCTTACTATGATCTTCTTGACTTGGATCATAGTGCATTAGATAACACTATGATTAGCGACATTTAAACGTCGTGAAAATGAGATATATCGATTACTGGAAACATACCTTCAGCATTCAAAAAAAGTACAATTTTGTAGCTCATTCAAAAACAACTTTGCACCCTCAATTTATTTAGATATAACCAGAAAAAACTGTAATAGAAAAACGTTAGTGAAATCATAAACTTAAAATTGAAACCGGTAGATATGATAAATATTACAAGATGTGAAAGACTTTGCAGTTTTTGTGAAAGGAATGATTTCGAAGATGAAATCCACTTTCTGTTTCGTTGGCCCAAGTATTCCTGAATTAGACATGCCTATTATTTTGCGTTTTTTTTTCTATTTTATACGAGGATTTGTTACGTATTATTTGAATGGAAACCCCCAGAGCACAGGAGAAGAGAGCAATCTCTTATCCTGCTGTATAAATGGCTTAGGATCATAACGGTTCGAAGTACATCAAGGACTTTTTTAGCGTCAGGACAACGCAATGTAACCTTAGAGCTGGCGTTAATTTATGTGCACCTAAATTTAACCTTAATTTTATGAAAAAGTCATTTAATTCTTGGTTTTCACATGACGTCACAAAAAACTAAAATTCAAAATTAAACAAACTTTTGCATTTTTAGCTTCATCACGTAAACGACGTTTTAGAAATGTATCGGCTTACATGTTTTCAGCTCGGTAGCTTGCTTTGTTTTGAAAATAGAGCAATTTGAATTTTAGATTTTATTACAGTGTGTGACATAAACATGTCTGCTCACAAGCATGTCACGTACATGAAAACATCGATTCCCCGCGTATTTTTTAGGTCTGAAAAGCCAACATGATAAGAGAAGCGTCTATGTGAATGTTTGCAAGCTCAAAACAGAGAAGAAAGCCTTTGAGATAACAAAAGTAAATTCCAGATGTTTTCACTCGTTTCCGGCCGCCATATTTGTGCCGCTCAGAGGGACACTAACATGGCGTTTCCATACTTAACTCTATAATTTTGGGTGGTACATTCTGCCGAATAACCCGAGTACGGGATACCGCACAGCCCTGAGACTTTAGCATGCTGTTTATTTATTACTATTCTACAATATGTCAATTTCTTGACTTTATCTATCGAATGGTTGATGATTTTATTTTTTTACTTGCGTGACTGAAAACCAAGAATAGTTACATCTGTGCCGCAGCTCTAGAACAGTCTGCCTTCAAGAGTTAAAACAAAGTATTGATATTGATATTTATATTAATAATGCTTTAGAAATACACAGACTAGTTAAAACTAGCGATATACTGTTCCGACGTTTCAACGGCCTCATGACGCCATCCATACTCAAGAATGAATAATAAGAGCGAGTTCAAAGGAGTAACATCTTACATTTACGTAAACGGGTTTAATTTAAATAAATACTTTGACGCGGATCGAATCTGGTTGTACATTCAAGCGTGGTCTTAATTGTTTGATGTACAGCATTTCGTTAATTAAACAATCAAATTTGTTCTTGCATTATTTCAGTACTTTGAAACAACTAAGGAGGTCTCCAGGGACTGCGCTCACGTGATTATTATCATAATGTTTACGGACAGAGGATGAAGTGCTGGTATGGCCAACAACGCGTTCATGCAGATGTCCACGAGTATAACCAACATAGCTACCTGTATCGCACAGGTTACATTGAAAACGGTAAACTACGCGCTGTTGGGTAACTAACTGTGGTTTGGGCTCGAATTCTTGGAGGTCTTGACCAATTTTTCGACTAACAAATACGGGTTGGATAATCATTTTGGTTTGGAGCTTAAGACTAAGGTCTTTCAACTGAGTCTTAACAATGTCAGCGGAATATAAAAATTAATCTTGATCCTTAAAAGGTATGATCACTCGGGTCATGTCATTTTCCACCATTACTGGCGAGGCCTGCGATGTCTGCTGGTCAGCAACTCTCGAGTTGATAAAGGCGTTAATGGTGGAGTTGATGAGGTGTAAAGGGTACTTTAGGCGAGAAAACACACACTTCAAACGTTCACACTCATCCGAAAAGTAAATCCATAACGAGGATAAGCGGTAAGCACGATCCAGCAATTTAAGATCTTACTCCTTTGAACTCGCTCTTATTATTCATTCATTGAGAATGGCGTCATGAGGTCGCCGACACGTCGGAACATTATAGTTTTTACTTCCCTGGGTATTGATATTGATTGATGACAAAGTAGTTAATAGAATCTTGAATGTAAATGATATATGAAATAACTCATAGATCAACTGCGGAAATTAAATCAAAGAAATAAGTGTGAATGATATATGAAATAACTCATATATCAACTGCGGAAATGAAATCAAATGAAGAATGATCCTGCGAGGATCATTCTTCATTTGATTTCATTTCCGCAGTTTATATATAATTTATTTCATATATATTTCTTTCACGGGAACATATAAACCCACAATTGACCTGCTCCCAACGTCAGCGGCTTCATAGCTCAGTTGGTTAGAGCATCGCACCGGTATCGTGAGGTCACAGGTTCAAACCCCGTTGAAGTCCTGAATTTTTTTCAGGCTTCTTTTCGCAGTTGCATAAATTGCGTTCACAACTGCGAGGCTCATTCTTCATTTGAGAATCTTGAATAGTAAGCAGTTATGCACATGTCATCGGCTTCCCCGTGGGGTCAACCCCCGGGCCAACCAGGGGGATTGTAAAATCAGTCAAGCAAACTTGAGGAATTTTCCCGGGCGGTCGGGGCATCTCTCAAGACAACGTCCCCTGGGTGAGGTTTCTCTCACCCGAAAGTCCCCTTGACATCCTTTTCAAACTTGTGAATTCCCCCACCCCCTAATCTTTGATCGTAAAACAATGTCAAGATTTTAGCCTACCCTTGGACAAAGAATCCCATCCATCTCCTTGTATTCCCCCACATATCTCTCTGGTAGGCCTGGAGGTCGACCCCACGGGGAAGCCGATGACAGGTGCATTACTATTTACTGAATTTGTTGAATTAATGAACTGTAATGATAATTTTATTAATATACAGTTTATTTCCTCGTGTTTTGATTTACGAAACAAACTTATCAAACTAGTTTGATTCTAATTTAACCCTTTGATTTGCTTTCGCAATACTGTAACATTTTATGGTTATGCAAAATAAAGCTTGTTGTTGTCGTAACACGAATAAGTTTAAGTTCGAAGCAGACGAAGTGAAAATATATTACGTTCCAGCTCTTCAGTGACGATACATTAATCGCAGTGTTGTGCAATTTCGTATTTTTTTTTTGGGTTAGGGGTAAACAGAGAAATGAGTGCCTTGAAATTGCAAGCCGTGACTGAGCGTAAGTTCGAAGAATTGAACAAGTTTAAAGGTAAGGCTAATCCTATGTAACTCCAGCTATCGAAAAAGGAAGACATGCGAAACTAATTAATGTCATAAAAGAAGACAGCGCAGAGCTGATGTGCACCATAGTACTAAAACAACCCCCACCCGTCCCCCACCCCCCCCTTCTCCCGCCACCACCACCGAAAACAAAGCACCCGCCCGTGAGAAAAATAACATAAGCAAAAATGCTGCGCTCAAACTATGGATAAATGTAAATTTGATGCCAAAAGTGAAAACTAATCATCCAACATTTAACAACTGTTGAGAACGGTGCCTCCTATTGTTATTGCACATACGCTCTGCTCGGGATTGCCCGATGGGTTCAGTTAAGGACGACGCTTCCAAGCGCGATCGAAGATGTTTTTACGCTACTCATAACTATGCGGGAAAGGCGTATCTTAGCAAGGGCAGTGGAAGCCAAAAGGCAAATTGTGAGTAGCCACGATTTTGCTCAATTTCCTTCTCAAATTCCGGTAGCTTTTACTGTGGAATAGTTTTCCAGCATAGTCATAAGCCACAGAAAAATACTTCAGTATTAGGATGCGTCGGCACATAGTTCTTCAAATAAAACAGGGTTGGTTATAAAAACCTGGAAAAACCTATTTCAGTTAACGTTTAGGCGACAAGGCCGAAAGGGGACATGGGTAGTTGTAAATCTTTATTTCAAATCTTAAACACTTTGTTGTCGTCTTAAAATAGTTTTTATACAAAACTTTATTATTTAATACAGTGCACAAACAGCATTATGTGTTTGACTATACAATTGTTTAAAAACAAATCAACTGAGCCTCTTTCGTAAGAGGGAATAGGAGGGACTAATTACAAAATCTCATGTCCCAAAGGGGAGGGGGCTTAATACAAAAACCGACTTCCAAACCGGAGGGCTTATTAGAGGGGGGGGGGGGGTTAATAGAGACGGGGGGGCTTTGTAGAGCTTTTACGGTATGATCTTATATCTCTGTAGTGAGTCAAGCTGAGTTTGGAACATTTATAGATAAATTACCCAGATCACCATACGGGTTCGTCGCGTAGGTCCTCTCACAACGTTACTTGAAATAGCTATAGTGAAAAGAACACCTTTATTTAAGCAGGGTAGTCCCTTCAGGACATATACAAAAGACCTGCTATCAATGGGAGCCTTGGATGGGAGCCTAAGGAAGCATATCAGTTTAAATAGACTCAACTAGCCGCGGGCTACCCTACGTTTAGGAACCACCTGTTGTAGGAAGCGTACGTATTTCCTTCTTCTCTGAAGATCTTCCTTTATTTCGAAAAACGATCCATCTTTATTTGAAAACCTGTAGCATGAACACATGCCGGCAGGCAATCAAATTCCTTTCATAATATCATGTTAAACTGTTTCAATTTTAGCCTCAGCTGAGGAGCAACTGCTTTCCCTGCGAACAGAATTGAAAGAGCTAAAGGGTAAGCTAATGGCCCAATGATAATAACTTTATAATCTGCGTACGCTGTCCTGAGAGATCTTACATCGTATTTAGAACGTGATTTGAATGCAGGAGCTTTAGAACCGGAATCCGCGCAACGAGAGATTGTCGCGTTCAGACCTGTTGTGTCGACCTAATGTTACCCGTAAAAATGTGACCCGTAAAAACGTTTTTTTAAGTGAATGAATGACTGACTGACTGAATGAATGAATGAATGAATGAATGAATGAATGAATGAATGAAAACACATCGCGTTTGCAGGTGCGAATGTTGCACCTCCAGCAATTTATTTCCCTACATAAATAGGCAGTATTGGTTTTATACTTATTCATTTTGCCTTGCAAATTGAAGTGGTGACAGTGCAAGAAATGGCGGAACTGAGGCAAGAATTTCAGAAGTTAAAGCAAAATGTAGAACGCCAAATGCAGGAGCTGACAGTACTTAAAGGTAACACCGTCCATGTTTAGTCGTTTTAGGGATAATTTTAAGTCCCGGCTAAACGATAAAACACTTTCACCCTACATCGAGTTGGAAGAACATGTCTGACCGTTTAGCCGCCTCTCTCAACTTTGCATTCGAATGGCCAGTTTCCATGTTTGATTTAAATGAAACATTTTCATCCAACTTTTCGCGTTGCGAACAAATGTTTCAACGTTTAGACACCCCAACCAGCAAAGCATGCACAGCGGGTATATCAAAAGCAACCAAATGAACCACATAACATCGAAATTTCAGCGATAATACACAATAACCGTTCGGTGGACTGACTTTGTCTGGTGTTTGGTTGAACATTGTTTGTCCACTTAGCCACCCAACCTGATTGTGTTGTTTAGCAAACACGATGTTGGACGAAAATGTTTGATCGTTTTAGCCGGGGCTTTAGGTTATGTTTACATGCAGTAGCATCTATTTTGAATAATAATAATAATAATAATAATAATCATCATCATCATCATCATCATTATTATTATTATTATTATTATGGCTAAATCGCTGCTCATGCAGGAAATAATACAGAACATCAGGCCACTGCCTGTGGCCTAGGATGCCCTGTACCGTCTGACCATACCATGACCATCAAGCCTGTCCTTAAGTGTAACGCCACTTTTCTCATGATTTTCCCTGTTCCCAGCAAACACACCCGCTGCAGGAGTTCCATGTGGTAGGTCATTTCCAGTAGGTGTAAACAGTTTCCAAATCCCGTCGAGGTTGTCTCCAATGTACCAATAACTATTGGGATGACATGGACCGATCGACAGTTCCATATCCGCTTCATCTCGTGCTTTAAATCGTGATAGTTCTCGATCTTCTCTTTTTCTTTGCTAAGCACTCTTGTGTCAAAGAGGCAGGCTACATTTTTCTTATTCAAGAGAGTCAATGTCATTGCCATTGCCATTGCCATTGCAATTACCATTGCCATTGTCATTGCCATTGCCAATGCCATTGCCATTGCAATTGCCATTGTCATTGCCATTGCCATTGCCATTGTCATTGCCATTGCCATTGCCATTGCCATTGCCATTGTCATTGCCATTGCCATTGCCATTGTCATTGCCATTGCCATTGTCATAGCGATTGTCATTCCCATTGTCATTACCATTGCCATTGCCATTGTCAGTACCATTGTCATTGCCATTGCCATTGCCATTGCCATTACCGTTGTCATTGTAATTGTCATTGTCATTGCCATTGTCATTGTCATTGCCATTGTCATTGTCATTCTCATTGCCATTGCCATTGCCATTTTCATTGCCATTATCATTGCCATTGCCATTGCTATTGTCATTGTCATTGCCATTGCCATTGCCATTGCCATTGCCATTGTCATTGCCATTGTCATTGTCATTGTCATTTTCATTACCATTGCCATTGTCATTGCCATTGTCATTGTCATTGTCATTACCATTGCCATTTTCATTGCCATTGCCATTGTCATTGTCATTGTCATTGTCATTGTCATTGTCATTGTCATTGTCATTGTCATTGCCATTGTCATTGCCATTGCCATTGTCATTGCCATTGCCTTTTCCAGTGCCATCGTCATTGTCATTGTCATTGCCATTGCCATTGCCATTGCCATTGTCATTGCCATTGCCATTGTCATTGCCATTGTCATTCCCATTGTCATTACCATTGCCATTGCCATTGTCATTGCCATTGCCATTGTCATTGCCATTACCGTTGTCATTGTAATTGTCATTGTCATTGTCATTGCCGTTGCCGTTGCCATTGCCATTTCCATTTCCATTGCCATTGTCATTGCCATTGCCATTGCCATTACCATTACCATTGTCATTGCTATTGTCATTGCCATTGTCATTGCCATTGTAATTGCCATTGCCATTGGCATTGCCATTGTCATTGCCATTGCCATACTCATTGTCATTGTCATTGTCATTTTCATTGCCATTGCCATTGTCATTGCCATTGTCAATGTCATTGCCATTGCCATTGCCATTGCCATTGCCATTACCATTGCATTGCCATTCCCATTGTCATTGCCATTGTCATTGTCATTGCCATTGTCATTGCCATTGCCATTGCCATTACCATTGCCATTGCCATTGCCATTGTCATTGCCTTTTGCATTGCCATTACCATTGCATTGCCATTGCTATTGTCATTGCCATTGCCATTGCCATTTTCATTGTCATTGCCATTGCCATTGCCATTGCCATTGCCATCGCCATTTGCATTGCCATTGCCATTGCCATGGTCATGGTCATGGCCATTGTCATTGCCATTGCCATTGCTATTGCCATTGTCATTGCCATTGCTATTGCCATTGTCATTTCCTTTGCCATTGTTATTGCCATTGCCATTGCCATTGCCATTGCCTTTGCGATTGGAATTGCCATTGCCATTGCCATGGTCATGGTCATGGTCATGGCCATTGCCATTGCCATTGCCATTGCCATTGCCATTGCCATTGCGATTGCCATTGCCATAGTCATTGTCATGGTCATGGTCATTGCCGTTGTCATTGTCATTGCCACTGTCTTTGTTATTGTCATGATAGGGCCGCGCTTTGATGGCTTGCACCTTCGATTATACAGAAAAGGGCTGCTAACACTCTACTCTAGTTCTTTTTTTTACCTTCTCCCTTACATTTTATTTACAAAAAGAAAAACTGGAACAGAGGGAAGAGCAGGAAGAGCCTACTGGAGAACACTCCGAATTTCAATCGAAAGAAGACCTTCATGGTAAGGCATAGCTACGAAGGTATAGGGGGTGCGGATCATTACTGTACAACCAACTTCTTCTTTTTCTGCTCATACCATAGTACATCTGGACAAAGTGATAAAAGAAAATTTTCCGGCAAGTCAACGGTGTTGTGTTTTCACGTTGCAAGCTGAGTTTATAGCGCGACGGTATTGCTACCGACTCACCAAATGTATTCTAATCACGGTACGCATGGAGGTGCCGTGATCACAAAGATTATGAATAAAAAGTGAGCAGGATATGTCTGACGCAAATATTTATTCCCCCTCCCACCCCCCCCCCCCACCACCACCACCCCATTAAAAAAGTGCGCGTAAAAAAGACAATCACAACTTGCAATGCCACATATTTGCGCCAACATTTTGCCTTGGTTACATTTATATTGATCTGTTCATGCAACAGTGAAGTTCCACGAGTGGCTTCTCAGAATGTCACAATTTGTTTATCCGCTTAACCGAAATGGCCATTGATTGATTGATCAATCGATCGATCGATTGATCGATCGATTGATCGACCGATCGATCGATCAATCGATCGATTGATCGATCGATCGATTGATCGATTGCCTCACTCACTCACTCACTCACTCACTCACTCGTACTGTAATTAAATGACAAAATAGTTTATTATTGTGAGTTGTAAAATCAACTCTCGTTTTTTATTATTTTAACCCTTTGACTCCCAGTGACGCATACAGGAGTCACATGTACCGCTTTTGCTTTAATGACTTATTTCTTGTTTAATTTTGACAGAAAGACATACTAATGTGTAAAATAATTGTAGTACTAAATGGTGCATTTTGCAATTATCACAGCCAAAAAACCGACAACAATACCGGAATTCCGCTACATAGCACTTGAGTTTGTTTGGCAACAAAGCACAAAATGCCAGTCTTTTGACCAATTTTTCAGTCGCTGAATTGGCGAACCGTTGTTCGGATACTGCTAGCTGAGTTAAAACTGTCGTCAATGAAAATAGTATATTGACTTTTTTGTTGTTTTTTTTTTCTTACAGCTTCAACAAGCCACAAACGTCCACTACTCAAGAAAATTCGAGGTAGAAAGAACTTTGTCAGACAGAGAATTTGTGTTTCTTAAAAATAGACCTGTTTTATGATAAAAATCCTCCCTTTGGCTACCCGTGCAGTTGATCACCCAACTTACTTTCACGCAATCCTCAATTAAAGCACAACAGAGATCCATCCACACAGAGGATGGTATGCCTGTGTCCAAACGAATCCTTGTTGTTTTATTTTGTTGTCCGATCCACAAGTGAAAGTTTGAAAACGGTAAAAAATTAAAAGGTTCCTTCTAGTGGACTTTATTGATTTTATTTAGTCGTCGTTTTCGATAACCTCCGTTTCCAAACGTTTTTTCTTTCCACTCTGTTGCTGTTGTTGATTCTCTTCTTCACCCGCTCGTAGGAGGCTCTCAATGGGACTAACCGACAGCCGCCAAACTGGTTAAAATTTAACCGTTGACCGTGAAAAAGCAGTTATCATTAATCGACAAACCGCGGTTTCAACTGAGGTCAGATTCTTCACAGAAATCAGAAGTGAAAATGTTGAAAACTGTTTTGAATATATATATTACTACCCTTCAGGTATGTTTCGAACGACCAGCTCAACGCAGAAGAGAAAGAAAAAGAATAAAAGCTTTGATGATCTAACAAACGGTAAGTGCGATGGTTCTCATTATCATCATAATAGACCTGGTTTAAACGTCGCATTTTACATGCACGAAGCTTATTTCAGGAATTAATTGCGAGTGTAAAATACGACGTTTCTGAATCAATTAAAGTTGGTAGATTTGGATTAAATGCGAGTTCAGTCGAATATTCGTAAATTTCGTTAAATTACTGATTTCGCCTAGAACTCCACATTTTTATCAGTGCTACATGACATGTTCCTCGCGTTCAGCAATCAAATTCGAAAAAGCCTGTTATTGATATAACTTTTAAAAAAGTCGGCTTTAAAGGAATGCGTCACAATCTTTGGATTTTGAAAAGTTTAGCCTCGATTGTTCAAAAAGATAATTTGTAATCCGTTTCGATCTCAGTCTCCATCCTCGCCATATTTATTAAAACTGAACTATGTTAATGACAAAATGAGATTTTTCAAAAGCCTACTTCTGAAGTCAGACTCGAAAAAGCAGGCTTTTTTCAATTTTTCAATTTCAGTGCCTTTGTCAACCAGTCAGAACCCTCTGTTTTTATCTCTTTGTATTTCTTTTTTTCTGCACTGAATTACCTTTTTTCTGCATCGTGTTTCCTGAAAAATGTCTTTCTCTTGGCCAATCAGAATTGATAACTTTTTTCATGTATATTATTAAAAAACTAAAAATTAACACAAGTTGAAAATGTTCTTTAACCTGCACTCGATGTAACGTATCAATCATCAGCTTCAAACTTTCGATCCGTACAAATACGATGTTTTTTTTAAAAGAAGAAAACTCGTTCTTCTTAATTTGTGGTGTTCGGCCGTGGACCAGTTTTTGTGCCAGGCATTATACAAATTTCAAGAGGCCATTTCTAGTGAAGCATAGCTTGGACATTTGTTTGCTTATTTCTCATATATCTTGTTCCCGCGGACCAGGTTTGGTGAGACAATGTTCCAGTCCATTAAAATTCGCACATGCTGCCGTTGTTTTGATGGATTACAAATTCGCTTCCTTCGGCTCGTACATCAGTTTTACGATACCACTAACCATTTACAACCATTCAGAGCAAATAAACTCGGCTCTTTTTCCAAAGGACCCAAAAGTGAAGCTTCCACGTTGTTCTCGTACAGTTTCATTGAGTTCAGTTCAACTTTGCCCACTGGGCCGGGGGAAACGTTGCAATACACCGAAAGGTTTTTGCGCCCTTGATGATTAGTCATGTGATGGCCAAAAGTTTCCTTTTTTCTGTTTTCTGAAGCTGATACATTCATAGTTATTAGTTCATCACTCACGGGTATATTACGAACCAACTAAATGACCAGCTCCCAGATGGCTTGTTAGCTCAGTCGGTAGAGCATTGTACCGTTATCGCAGAGGTCGTGGGTTCGAATCCCGTACAAGCCTGAATTTTTTATTCAGCCTTTATTTTCACTACTGTTACTGTTCATAACTGCGATGATCACTCACATATTCATTCAAAAGCAAGTGTTCATCATTTTCGCAACCCGGCAGTTACATAAAAATCAGCGGCAAAAACAAACACTAAAAGTATAAAACAATCTACTTACCTACTTGGTGTTTTAACCTCCTCAAAATCAAGGTTCCCAAGTAACTCAAACAGTTCAACATATACGGCCGAGACTGGGAGCATCAGACAGAGCATTACACAATGAAGGATTTGTCCTCGGTCCCCCAAGGGAGTCTCTCGACGAGCTTGAAGGTCTTACTGATGCGGTTGGTCAACTGTTGTACGAGCCTTCCAGTGGACGGCCCACGGACAGCAGAAAACAAAATGGTAAATCAGCACTTACTGTGCATGTTAAGGCTTCTTTTTGGACAAGGAATCTGTGTGAAACAATGTCGCGTTGTAAGTTTCTTATGTTTGATTTGCGTATCAAAGGCCCCGGGAACGAGGTTGCACAATCTGGAAACGGACCAAATTTCCACGCTGCATAGAAAATCCGCGATACAAAAAAGTGGAGCAAAAATGTTGCCCGTATTCCTTTGCATTTTGTCTATAAAGCTTGACGGCTTGGAATGTGTGGCTCATTCCCGTCATCACCGCACACTAATGTATATTACGCGGTCGTCTCTTAGCGATTAATCTGGTGGTGCTTGGAGGATTTCATGCAGACTTAACAACATCCAAGAGCAATTGCCAGTGTCTTGTATTGCGTCCAAGCTCAGATATAAGTGAAGAGTGGAATGATTTCTTGTTGCCGAGTAACGTCTTTGGCAATTATATATATATCCTTGTTACACATGTATGAAGCACATTTGTTTCTAGAGATTTGTCAATACTTTTTTTTATATATTTACCGTAGGGAACGATGGAAACACCGTGGCAGAAGATGCCAGGACAAGCTATGTTAGCCGGCGCAGCAGCGAGAAGTCACAAATCAGCTATGGTCGGTTAAGGTCTTAATTAAGAAAATTTTTTAAGGTTATGAAAACCACCGCAAAAAACGCTCTACGTTGGATCAAAGATAGATCGTGACCAGTCAAAAAATAATAAAATGTAGGGAAATACTGCAAGGGCTGGTCAAACAACTTGTAAAGGCGTAAATACTAAGTAATAGTAATAGTAATAGTAATAGTAAGTATTTACGCCTTTACACGTTGTTTGACCAGTCCACGTGCACACTCACGTATCACGCTTACCCATTCAAGGACAACTATGGTTCCGATAATCTGCAGATGAAAAATTCTACAAGATTTATCTTTAAGTGGTCTCTCTTTTTTGTTATATTAAGAATACTGAGCTGAGAGAGAAGTACCAGTAATGCGAACACGCATAAATATCGTCTACCGTCGGTAGGAACTTGATTCTCTTAACCATCACAATTGTAATAGTTTGCCTTAAGTGAAGCAGAAGCTATATACTTGCTTTTTGTTATTTATTATTTAAGAACAAAATCAAAGAGTGTACACGAGACGTAGAGGAACTAAAAGAAAGTAACATCAATTGCGGTGATATGCGAGGGGTGAGCCAAGCGCACATGTCCACCGCACAGTCCATGATTAACAATCAAGGCTCCGTCCTATGCTGCTATTGGTCAGAACCAAAATATCACAGAAACGTCAGTTAAAAATCGAAATATTCATCGAATATTTTCTCAGAATTATTTCTGGATGTTTCGAAAACATTACGTTATCAATTACCAAATCATTAGCTCTTTTTCCTTACAGTACACAACACGTAAAACTTCCAAACCATTCGATGATAATGGCCATCTCCTTCACTGAGCATCCTGTGTTATTTATGTCCGAACGCCACGCTTGGGTACTGAGGACAACTCTTTCTGGAAATTTAAAGACCTAAAGCTCTTTTACGTTTAATAGAAGCCGAAGAGTCCAGGACAGGCAGGGGTGATGTTAGTCGTCATGACAGCACAAGGTCACAAGTCAGCTGCCTTGGTTAGTTAAGTATTCATTTCATTAACATTTCAGTTTCTGAGCGGGCAAAATATAGCTATACCGTAAAAGCTCCATTAAGCCCTCCCCCTCTCTATTAACCCCCCTCTCTAATAAGCCCCCCGTATGAAAGTCGATTTTTGTAATAAGCCCCGCTCTCTAATAATCCCCCCCCCCCCCCCTTTTAGGACATCAGATTTTGTAATTGGTCTCTCCTATTCCCTCTTACGTAAACCACTTCATGCAGCCCAGTTGGAGGTTTGTTACTGCGGTTGTTTGAGTATTGTACAAAAACTATTTTAAGACGAAAATGGCGTGCTTAAGATCTGAAATAAGCCCCCCCCCACCCCCCCCCCTCGCTAATAAGCTCCCCGTTAATGAGACCTGAAATTAAATAAGCCCCACGGGGCTTAATAGAGCTTATACGGTTCTTCTCACACATTTTCTATTGGTGCTCGGCTTCGAAGTTTTGCTATGTGTTCTTGTTATTTTCCTGTGATAAAAATGGTTCAGGATCATGCGTCGAGGATAAGCTCTCTTCGGTTGTGCCAGTATCTCAATAGGGAGCTTGAGCAAAGACCACGCCAGCGCCAACAAATAAACTGTCATCTCAAAATTAATCATAAAAATTACAATTTCCTCGATTGTGATTGGTTTAAAAAAAAAACTCCTATTTTCCACTAATTCACTTGCCAAGTCGTTATCGGACAGTTTGTTATCGGACAGTTCAAGCAACTGAAGAAGAAGCCAATCACATTCAAAGTAGTATTTTCAATCAACCAATCACATTCAAAGTTGTAGTTTAAATCAACGAATCATAACCTTGGTTTCAATCACCATGCATTTTGATTGTAGTAAATTTCAGAGCGATATTAAACAATTTACACTTCCTTTGTCAGTCTTTTAACGCAAAATTTCCCTTCCCTTTATAACTTTGCTCACATCTTTCCTCGAAAACTATCACTCGTATGATTACAGACCGAACTGGACTCCACTCAGTCCTATTACCATCACTTATATCGTTGCCGTTGTAACTAATTCGCAGTTATTCCAGCGCTTTCAACTTACAGAAAGTGAGCGAACCATCCAGGAACTAAATTGGTGGGAACGGCATTAAAGTTAAGAACCTAGAAGTTACTGAGAGCAAGTGAAGTGCTGCGAAGTGAGTCATCAAATTATGATACTAATAATGATGAGAATAACCTACTCTCGAAGGGAACAGTTCTCTGATTTCTTTCACTGTATAACAGACAAATACGTCTTCATTCTCGAAGGATTCCAGGCATGTGAGTAATTCTGAGAGAACAATGCTCGAAATACGTTACTTTGTTTACGTGCTGTTTACTGCTCGAGGAATTTTTTAAAAATATAAAGTGCAAGGATTTTATCACCTACAATACTATATTTACTGCCGTATTGGTGGAAAAATGTGAAATGTAACCATTTAAAGAACACAGCTGATTTATTTTTTCATGAATAATACAAGTCGTGTGAGTACAATTAAATAACAAACAAAACGTAGTAGTAGTATTAATAATACAGAGGTGAAAGGTTTTTTCCATAATTAAATGGTTTTAGCGTTGAACGATTAATGAACTGATTGCATGATTAGTTAAACCGTTATTACTTGTAACAGCTAATATTAAATAGAATTATGCAATTAGTATATATAGCTGGAGTTTTCAAAACAGGGCTCCTGGAGTCCATACTAACTCCTATTAGATGTCTTTCGCTGTTTTTCTTTTCTTTGTTGGACGGAGCGGGTCGGGGGGGGGGGGAGCATGCTAACTACATTAATAATTAGAAGAAGAGAAAGAAACTGTCCCTGACTTCAACTTTGCATTAAGGTCTTATCCCCGCTCCCCTCCCCTCCCCTCCAGTTTTATTTGTCATTTAGTTTCCACTCCCTCTCCAAGAAAGAAACGTGCATTTGAAGTCTTCGCGCGGTCAGTTAGCTCGCAATGACGTCGTTAGAGTTTGATTTTCCGTTGGCCTCCTAGAGCAGAGTATTCCTTAGGACATCATTAAGTCCAGTGAGGGGAAAAGTCTTGCGAGGTGCAGTGTCTGCCTCGTCTAATATCCTGCTGTGCAGTTGTTTGCTAAACGAGTACTTTGTTTACCCGGGCGGTACTGCTGGAACAATGCAGGGATATTGAGAGCTCTGCTTTGAGAGGTAAAAAGTCATTAGCCTCAGAAAGTAGGCGTCGGTGATCATTTCTAGGATCAGGGAGAGAAACTGGTGTAGAATTTGGAGCATGCTAAAGACTTAGTAAAAATGCTGTGGCTAGATGGTCGTCAACAAGTCCTCGCTAACACGGACAGTAAACATCCGGGACCTACCTCATGAAATTATCGAGAAAGACACAAGACATGGCTGGGAATTTGTCTGCAAAAAGCGTAAGTTTGAACATTTTTTGACTAGTTTCCGCCCTCGCAACTTTATCGAGTGATTTGATAGTCTGAAAGTGTCATAATGACTGGTTTCCGGTGTCAGAAGTGATCACAAAATCGAGCGATAATTTACACAAATAAAATTCGACAATAAATAGCTGTGATCCTTCGTAGCAATCACGAACGCTCGGTTGAAAACGCTGCTAGACTTCGCCTAAATCTATGCCGCTAATTCCAAAGCGTATTCTAGAGAGATTTGGCCGAATAACGCACCAAAATTCTCATGTCAGAGGTCACGTCAATTTCATGTCTAATTGCAAGACAAATAACATGTATTATTATACAATGCTGATGCTATCTCAATTTTGATTGGCTAAAAGCACCCCGCTAATTCTAGATGGCGCTGTGTCATCGCGTCACATCTACAGACACTGGCGTTTATGCATGTAGGTATGACGCGTTTTTGCAGACAATGGTTTTCGTCACCTGACAAGCTAGCCGGCGGTTTGAGCAAGATTGTAATGTCAACATTCATTAAACGCAAATCGGGAACATTTTTCATAAGACCGTACAACTTAACTTTAGAATTTTGTTCAAAAGTTTCAGTTCGATTCAGTTTTTCCTGAAACGTTTTCAGATGTTTTAAGCTTAAATCCTTTCTGTAAACCTTTTGAATTCCGCTTTACACGTTATTCACGGCTGTCATTAATAAAGATGTTTACACTGAAACGTGTCATTGCGTGGCTTACTTTGTTGTTGTTCTGTGAAATGTCTCAACGCTTGTACATTTATAATTGTATAATAAAACAATTATTGGATTCGGTTTTCGCATGATAGCGAAATTATCAAGGCCTCGGTTTGTGTTATCCGCCTCAGCCTTCGGCTTCGGCAGATAACACAAACCTCGGCCTTGATAATTCTCTCTATCATGCTCAACCTCATCCAATAATTGCTTATTATTTGTCTTCCCTTTGACAGAGACTGTAGGTTCATAACGGGCCTAAATGCAAGTCTCCCTTATGATAAACCGAGGTATTGATCAAGAAAGTTCTAAAACCCCTCAAATTTTCATGAGCCTGGTTTTCAAAAGGTCGGCTAGATATGCAAAATGAGTATTGAATTTTTTTTATTAATTAACGTGAATTTAGCTTAGCCAAAGTATTTACGCAAATATTACCACAAGCTTTTCTGTATGCCTTGCAAATAAATTTTGGATCATGTTCATGTATAACTTTGAAGCTCTTCAGCAAGCCATAGCTGTGTTTGGCACTGAAAACTTCTCAAATGTACCTTACTTAGTGAACCTTATAAAGTTGGTGACAATCGCTTGACCGACTAATTCTAGTGCTACGTTCGGGATACGTATTCGCCAGCGCAAGTTTGTTTGTCCCTTTGACCTTTGTTCTACAAAGGAAACCAAAGAGCGCGAACGGCTAGGAACGTGTGGACGATAATGCGAGCTGATCGCATGAGCACGCACATATCCAGCAACTACTGCCGCTGATCTGACATCCTGTATATACTCATGATCATCGCCGCCAACGAAAAGAATTTAAACTCCCTAATGATAGGTCCTACAGAAAACAGCCTTGGCGCATTATCCAACCCTGAGCTTTTCTGTATACCATACAGACATCAAGGTGGATAACAAGACGTACTTTACAAAATGTTAACCCATGTTCGTTCCACATAGATTATGTCCTGACCGTAAAAATTCATCACAATTATATTATTTACTAGAATTGTTCTCAACCGTTTTGCCTTGCAAATGGAGAACCACATGAGCAAAAACACTGAAGTATGTTTATATCTGCACCTCACGCCTAGCGCAATTACAGCCATATCTGGTTCTTTAGACATCAAAAGCTCTTCTATTTCTACTAGATGAAGACGAGACCATGACAGACAGGCGTGTTGTTAACCGACACGAGAGCACAAGGTCACAAATCAGCCTTGGTCAGTTAAGTATTCATTTCAGTTACATTTCCTTTTTTTCATTGTGAGCTAGGTACCTTGCAGACTCACTTGCCACATGGCAGGTCCATGACAAGCAAGGTACAAATCGTTGCTTTGTAATTGTCTACGTGAGCAGGCAATACAAAGCTGTATTCATTTGCTCATGATCACCCTTTTCCTGTTGGCGCTCGGTTGCGAAGACACTGCTCTGCGTCCTCATTGTTTCTTTGGTGATTAACACCAGTCAGTAGGGGATTATTCGTCGAGGACAAACTATCTTCGGTTGTACGTACGAAGAGGGTAGGGGACGTTGTTCCCGGTGTGGTGGTCTATCTCTATCTTTCACCTGACATTAATGTGTGGGTTGGGTGGGTGGGTGAGATCAAATATGGACTGATAGCGGCTGTCAGAAGCGCCTTCACAGTCTGACGTCCGATCTTACCCTAGAGAAGAATTGTAAACACAACACTAGAAACGCCAAGTTCATACAGTCAGTATTGGTATTATATTTGAGTGAATTTCTTTTAGAAAGTGACCGTTTAATGCAGGTCAAGACAATATTTACCCTCGGTAGTATTTATAGCACAAAGGCTAGTGGGGCCGAGCAAATACAGAAACAAATAAAGTCAAATTAAATCAACTCAACTCTACGTAGTTATTACATACAGTATTACTTTGATGGAACAAAGTAATACTGCGTCGCTGACGTAATCTAACCCCGGTTAGTAACGTCTGCGAAGAAACGCCGCTGCCTTGTTCTATGTACCAGTATTTGAGTGCACGCTATGATTGGCCCGTCAACTAAAACCTTTTCTCCGGGACGGGCCAATCATAGCGCTACTCAATTTCTGGTACACAGAACAAGGAATTCGGTGCTGCTTCGCAGACGTTATTAACGGGGTTGGATCACGTCATCGACACAGGCACTCTCCATCAGGTGATATTACAGTAAAATTCTCAAACCCTTCTCCTGTTACCGCTCAGTTTCCAAGATACTGCGCATGCTATGCGTTCTCATTGTTTCTACGAACGGACTATTTGTCGAGGGCAGTGTATCATCCAAAACGATAACCAGACGTACTACAAAATGTTAACGAAAGCTAGTTCCAGATGAAGTTTATGTCTGCACTACAAAAAAGGCCAATCTCATTGGTTAAAATGGAAATGGAGCTGAACACTCTGTTTTGAAAACCGGCATCATAGTTTTATTACTGACTACAGTTCCCAAACGTTTTTGTTTTACGAATGGTGAAACCCTCGTTGTTCCTTTCGATGACCTGGTCTCAGCCCACACATGAGCAAACAAACCAACATCTGCAACCTCACTAAAAGAAAGCTACTTCTGGATCGTTAGACATCAACTGATCTCTGCTATTTTTACTACGTGCAGAAGAGGGCAGGAGACGCAGACGTGTTAAAAGGGACGACAGCACAAGGTCACAAATCAGCTTGGGTCAGTTAAGTAATCGTTTCAGTTACATTTCTGTTTTATGTTATATTAGCTGTTGTATGGTGGCTCCATGAAGCAAATCTTGCTTTGTAATCGGTCGTTCCCTCAACATTATTTTTAAAAATAGCTCCTGTCAGTCGTTTAATGAAACTGGATAAGCACTGTAGCTGTTTGTATTTCCGCTCCATTGTTCATACATTCAACGCGCATACAGTCGAACCTGTATATAAGCGGTCATCCTCGGGGTATGGCTTAGTGACCGCTTAATACAGGTTGCACAGAATACACGTCAAACACCAAAACGCCAATTTGTAACAGTTTATGCTCAAAGGCCCTCAAAAAATCACTTACTCGGTTAAGATCTCCTGTACTGAATAGAATGGTATGACAAAGTAGAATATAGTGGAAAAACGAACCAACACAACAGAAACGCCAAGTTCGTACAGCCAGTATTGGTATTATATTTTGTGAATTCCTTTTTCATTAAGTTATGTTGTCATCAATGGCATTTTAAAACATTCTTTAAATAAAACATGCTTGGAAATGTAGAAAGTGACCGTTACTTGAAAACTTCCGTATCGTCATCACTCTCGTAAATTGAATAAAACCCAACCTTTTTAATTCTTTCGTTAAGTTATGTTGTCATTAATGGTATTTTAAAACATTCTTTAAATAAGCGACTAGCTCGCGACTTCCCATGAGACAACATAAGGGTCGAGTCCAAGATGAAAAGCCGGGGTAATACTGGAGCTCGCTTTCTGGCGGCTCATAACGGTTTGCAGCACCTATGGTCTATTACATACAGTATTACTTTGATGGAACATTACATGCCTGCGTCGCAGACGTAATCTAACCCCGGTTAGTAACGTCTGCGAAGCAACGCGGCTGCCTTGTTCTATGTACCAGCATGATTTGAATACATGCTATGATTGGCCCGTCAACAAAAACCTTTTGTTCGGGACGGGCTAATCATAGCGCTACTCAATTTCTGGTACACAGAACAAGGAATCCGGTGCTGCATCGCAGACGTTACTAAGCGCGGTTGGATCACGTCTGCGACGCAGGCTAAACAATACTAAGACTCTTCATTCTCAAACAGCTGATTTATTTTTTAAATGAAGTATCTATATGTTTAACTGTGATAATAACTGTGTTGTGTTAAGAGTTACCGGCTCAGTCAAGTCTTCCTCAATTTACTTTTTAGTGTGAAATGACGTACGCGGTATTTAAAACTGTTACAGTGCAAAAAGTAAAATGCGCTCCTGAAGTTTTTGTACCTCTAGGATTCCTTTGAATCAAAATTCCAAGAACTGTCTGCCAAGTACATCAATTCAACCGACACATAGTTTTGTATGAATATGTGAGTAATCATCGCAGTTATGAACACTACTTAAAGGGAACCTCCACTCTTACAACAAATTGGCGCTAAATTGTAGGAAATAATTACCAGATTTCAAATTTTGTTTTAAAACGTGGATAAAACATCTAAATGAATCGAACTAAAAAATGGATTGGATATCATCATTGCCTATTTTCGCTTTTAAATTTCCCGGGCGCGGCCATTTTGGATTCGATGACGTGTAATGGTTGCCCTATTGTTTAACACAAAGGATTCTCTGCTTCATCTGCTTCCTGACAATAGCTGCAACCATTGCACGTCATCAAATCCAAAATGGCCGCGCCCAGGAAATTTGAAAGCGAAAATGGGCAATGATGACATCGATTTATGATTATAGTTAATTTAGAACACTAACTGTCTGAAAGGAATTCTGAGAAGTCAGCATTTTTGTTGTAAAACGACAATTATCAGTGTTCGGACAGGACTCGAACCTACGAATCTTCGCTTTCTAATCCTCTCTTCTAACCACTAGACCACCACGTTGCTGGTTGAACAAAACTTAATTTTTAAATAATCTAATTCATGCGCTTATTGTACATCCTGTAGTACGCATATATAATTACTCGCTAAAAAATAACTTTCGAAAGTGAATGGTAAAGGTCGATCACCAAACGTTAACAAAAAGCTAACCATTTAAAATCAGCGCTTAGGCCTAATCACTGTAGATCAGTGTTATTCTATGCAAGACTCTATTAATTATCTGATTTAGTTATACAACTTCCCGTCATCTAGTTCTTCAGTGGTCTAGTAGTAAGTAGCCGTTCCTACTAACGCTGGGTAGTTCCGGGTTCAAATCCAGTCCAAATGATATGAATTTTTTTTATTTGTTCTTTTCTGAAATGACCTGGGAAACAGTGTTCTAAATTAACGATAATCATAAATTCAAAGCAACTTGACAATTAACTATAATCGTTAATTCAAAGAGGAGATCATGTTGCTGGGTACGAGATTGGGCTGAAACAAGAAGGAAAACAAGCTGTGAAAATTAGGGCTTACATTTTTATCATGATAAAATAATGTGTAGCTGCTGTCTGTACTAATAGCGATCACAAAAAGGCAAATCTGTCCTTTTTTTCGTTTTCCTTCTGGTAGAAAAATTTGTAAAAAGTGGCTCATGTTTTGCAGAAGGGCCGATGATAAATTTCTTTATTCTCGTCGATCCTCGAATTTGTTGTCTGTAGTTCTGAAAAGAAGACCTCGAAAAGGAATTGTCAGGATAGATTTCTGTTGTCACAGGAGCTGTTCCCTCAATATTTGATCCAGAAAAGGAAGCTCTGAAGCAAAATCTTCGTGAAGAAAGGCAAGAAAAGTGGAATATTGGAGTGGAATGGTCAGCTACGTACCAAGGAAAATGCGTGTAATGATAACTCAGCAAAAGTAATTTGTGGCATGCTGCAGGCAAAATAGTAGGTCCAGCCCTGGGTTTATTAGGGTTTGTTATGGTTCCTTTTCAGTTCTCAGTTTACTCGCTAACACGTCCGACAAGTCTTCTTCGTCTTCATCGATCCGTCTCTGCTATTTTTGTGTGAGCTCCACAAGTTCAGCTTTTCGTTTTCCTCGTCCTTGATCTGATACCTGTATTCCTCGTTTTTTTAAATAATCTTCTAGTCATGGAACGCTTTTACCATTAAACTGATCTCAGATTTTCAGATTTTTACTGCCCTGAGGTTCAAACGATGATCTCGCTTTTTCTTGATTCAGTTGTTCGCACTGTTGTGTACTACTATTTGTAGTTGTGCGCTATTTCCCCAAACCTCGCTTTCGTGTCGATTAAATTTCGTTACCAATCTTCCGCTTCCAAATATATCGGAATTGGGCTATTGATCATCATAAAATCTTATCTTTTTATCTCTGCTGCTAAGAAATGAGATCTCAGGTTTTCCGTTTTCATCACCGGGTTTATCCCCATCTCACCATTTCAACCTTATTTGTTCATCCTCGTTCCCATATTTCTTTTTTGATGGGAAATGCACCAATGGACTATTATAGTTTTTCAGAATTTCCCCCTGATGTACTTACAAGTACTCAAAGTTCCCAGAAGTCATTTTATCGTCGGTCAGTGACTGGTTGTTTATTTTACTTTTTCTTTCAGGATTCCGATCAATTAAAAGGCAAGTGTTATCGTTATCATCGTCACCACCACCGTGACCGCCACCACCACCAGTATCATCATCATCATCATCATCACCATCATCGTCATCGTCATCGTCATCGTCGCTGTTGTCATCTTAATCATCATCATTCGTCATCGCCTTTATCATTTATCACTGCCATCGTCATCATATTTTATGACAAACTGTAATCCATTCCAGTTTATTTCAAAAGGTAGTTCATCAACCTCGTTCCCAGGGTGCCAGGTTGTTAGTTCATTTTCTCTCCGTTTGTTGCTGCGGCCATTTTCCAATTACCTTTGCCCGGTGCCACTGGCATTTCTTGGTGCATAGCCACGAGCAAACTTGCTTGAACAAGCTTTTTTACATACAGAATGATTATGATGATGATGAGCGACACTTGCTCATCATATGATTTAAGCCGAGAATTCGCCCTGTAAAAGAATTCTCAAGTCACGGTTTTGGCTCGGGCAACTACGTGCATGAAGCATGCTTAAGCTGAACGTCAAAGGGTTTCAGTGTTAAACTATCTTTGACTTTACGTGTCATAGCTTAAACTGAGCTGTATCTGTACCATCATTCCGCTTGAAAAACTTGAGAACTTTATCTGGTTTATTAATTTGCGTTAGGCAGCTGCGATTCTCCGTGATGGCGGCCATGTATCTGTGCGGAGTTTATTCTGGTTGTTTCCTTATATCCCATCTACTAATCTAAATCTAAATCCAAATGTGCAGCCAAGACAGGGAAAATTAGCTGAGATAAGAATGAATTTAACTATGTGCGGCAGTCCCGCGAAAATTTCACTTTTTTCCATAAATGGACCTACCGTAGACAGACTATTGATCAATTGAATGTAAGCCTTCATCGCACACACCAAAACTGCCCATTTCCGTCCCCTTTCTGGTGCCTGCCAAGCAAACACTTGATTGCTCAGTCAATAGATCTGCTGATGAAATGATCACTTGATTAACCGATAGGGGTTGCAATGTAAACTACTGGGTCACCAGTAGTTGTATTTATACCCAATATGTTGTTGTTGATAGACTGACTGACTAACTGAATGATTTGACTGATTGATCGATCAATCGATCGATCGATTGATTGATTGATTGATTGATTGATTCAGGATCCAGGTTTCATCCGTGGGATTCAAGACTGAGGTCGAGAAGCCTCCAAGCAATCGAGCAAAATTCTCTGGTAATATCAATTTTTTTTATTGCCATTATAAGTCTTACTACATAAGTGTTAATAGTTTTTTTAATGGAGCATTATAAAGCCAAAACCAAATTAACATTAACATTAGCATTGGCACTGGCATTGGCAGGTGATATTGTAGTGGTAGTGGTGGGGGAAGGTGATATTGTAGTGTTAGTGGTACTATTAGTGGCAGTGGTAGTGGTAGGTGATATTGTAGTGGCAGTGGTAGTGGTCATGGTAGTGGTAGTCATAGTGGCAGTGGTTGTGGTGGGGGTATGTGATATTGTGGTGGTGGTAGTAGTGGCAGTGGTAGTGATGGTGGTAGTGGTAGGTGATATTGTAGTGGTAGTGGCAGTGGTAGTGGCAGTGGCAGTGGTAGTGGAAGTGGTAGGTGATATTGTAGTGGTAGTGGCAGAGGCAGAGGTAGCGGTAGTGGTAGTGGTAGTGGTAGTGGTAGTGGTAGTGGTAGGTGATATTGTAGTGGTAGTGGCAGTGGTAGTGGTAGTGGAAGTGGCAGTGGTAGTGGTAGTGGAAGTGGTAGGTGATATTGTAGTGGCAGTGGCAGTGGTAGTGGAAGTGGTAGGTGATATTATAGTGGTAGTGGCAGTGGCAGTGGTAGTGGTAGTGGTAGGTGATATTGTAGTGGTGGTGGTAGTGGTAGTGATAGTGGTAGTGCCAGTGGCAGTGGCAGTGGTAGTGGAAGTGGTAGGTGATATTGTAGTGGCAGTGGTAGTGGTAGTGGAAATGGTAGGTGATATTGTAGTGGTAGTGGTAGTGATAGTGGTAGTGGCAGTGGCAGTGGCAGTGGCAGTGGCAGTGGCAGTGGTAGTGGAAGTGGTAGGTGATATTGTAGTGGCAGTGGTAGTGGTAGTGGAGGTGATATTGGTAATAGTAGCGCATGGGTTTGGAAGTGGTTATGGATGAGCCCAGTAGTTATTGTCATATTCTTGGTTTTCAGTCACACAAGTAAAAAAATTAAAATCATCTACCTTTCGATAGATAAAGTCAAGAAATTGAGATGTTGTAGAAGAGTAATAAATAAACAACATGCCAAAGTCTCGGGGCTGTGCGATATCCCATACTCGAGTTATTCGGCAAAATGTACCACTCAGAATTATAGAGTTTAGTATGGAAACGCCATGTTAGTGTCCCTCTGAGAGGCACAAATAAGGCGGCCGGAAACGCGTTAAAACATCTGGGATTTACTTTGGCTATCTCAAAGGTATTCTTCTCTCTTTTGAGCTTGCAAACATTCACAAAGACGCTTCTCCTGTCATGTTGGCTTTTCAAACCTATAAAACACGAGCTGAATCGATGTTTTCGTGTACGTGACATGCCTGTGAGCAGACATGTTTATGTTACGCACTGTAAAAAAACCCCTAAATTTCAAACTGCTCTATTTTCAAAACAAAGCAAGCTACCGAGCTGAAAACATGCAAGCAGGTACATTTCTAAAATGTCTTTTACGTGATGAAGCTAAAAATACGAAAGTCTGTTTAATTTTGAATTTTAGTTTTTTATGACGTCCTGTGAAAACCAAGAATTAGTGATTTTAGGGGTGGTGCTTAGTTGTATAATTAAAGGCACTGTCATTGTTATTTCTATTGGTATCAGTATTGGTTGGGGTAGATGCTTTTAGATGTGCGACCTTACCGGCTGGATAACCCAGTAGTGGGCATGTAGACTGTACCTTAATAAATCTGGTGATCAAGATTCAACTTAAGTAACATTATAACTAATGTTACACATGATCTTTCAACTCTTTATTTACCTTGCAGGATTTAGATGAGCCACCAGGTAAATGTTGTATTATCTTGACCTCAGGTGTTCTGACCTATTGAAATAGCGACTAAGGAAGAGTAAGGCTAACATAAATATATGTTATTCACCGGCTAGGAGGTCCGTATAGGGAAAAACTGTGCCCGAGGTCTTGAGTACGGCCCGAGGCCGCAGGCCGAGGGCCGTACTCAAGACCGAGGGCACAGTTTTTCCCTATACGGGCCGACCTAAGCCGGTGAATAACAGATTTATTTTTTCTGCTTTTTTTTTCCTGAAGATGAACAAGGAAAACTGGTGCGCAAAAAGTCTCTCTACGCGCGGTTCGTCGCACTGTCACAGTTTAAATTTAGCTTATAAAAAAGCCGTCCGCAAATCTCAGAGAAAAATGGTAGACTAACGATAAAACAAAACTTCAAATATATCTTGGAGCAATAAATATAAAAAACAGTGATATTTCATAGCAAGCACAGAGAGATTTAACTAAACAATGATCTTTGAAAAATTCACACAAATATATTAGAAAATTTTATCGCTTTGTCTTACTTGACAATGAAATCACACTTTTCAAATACGGTTTTAACGAAAGTTCGTAAAACACGAGGAATACCTTTAGTGAAAAATACTTAAACATCTCAGTCTCTTCCTTCATATATTATTATTTCAAGTATTAATCTTCGTTATTCTTCAAAAGAACTTCACAAATCAATGCTAAAGTAAGAAAACTACGCAAGAAAAACGTGTTGACATTAGTTAATGCAAACTGCACAGCGTTGCGATGTGTTTGTTTGACCATTTTCTGGCTACGAATAATATTTTCTTAAATGAAGCAAAATGGAACGAGATTAGAAAATAGAACTCCAAAGAAAATAACGGATGCCAAGCGAAAAACTGAGCTCAAAAAAATGCTCTGCAGTTAGTCGTTTTAAGCTAACACGTGTCAACAGTTCAAGAAAAACAACAACTCGAAAAACAGCAAACCAGCTCAGTGTTGTCAACAAAATCAAGTGAATACTCGCCTTTTTGAGAAATAACCAGGGCTTTTACTCCATTGCTGATGTTTTCCTTTCGCTTTGCAAAGTTTTGTAGGCGAAAATTTGTATTTTAAGAGGAAAGATCCAACGTTTCGTCGCGCTGTAGTAAAATAATTTTACTTCAAGATTTCCCGCCAATTCCGGACCGGGCAAGCCGGTCCGGATGGAAAAAAACTGGACTGGCTAAGAGCGCATTATTAGCCAATCAGATTCAAGGATTTAGGATTCCGGCCCGCTGAGATGCTTCAGAAAAAAATAAATATGGCTATCACCTATATGATATTTCAACTTGTGCAGTTGTACACGATTGAATTGATTGAACAATCTATGTTTATTTGCCTGCGGGACGCTAAATAAAATGCTGTGGGAAGTAAAACAAATTGAACAGTTAATATCAGAATGATGGAGTTGATCACATGTGTCCGTGACTAGATTAATGTGAGTAACGGGGAAATTGATTATGATGGCAGTAATCTAAGAAAAGGCCAACGGAAATACTCAGGTTGGCAAAAACTCAAAGTGGCCAAGGCCGTAGCTAGAGGAGGGGCCCCCCTTCCCGAACATGTTTCAACAATACTTTTAAGGTCCTCTCTTACTGGAGTGTTGGGCAGATAGCTTAAACTTTACTGATATCACCTTGAAACTTTTGACAACCGATTCGCTCAGCAAACAAAAGAGAAGCAATATTCAAACACAATACACTGTCTACATTTCCATGTGTCTAGTTTTCCATGTGAGCGAAACCTGGAAAGAGTGAGGATTTAATGCCGGGCGATAATAATCTCCAAACTAACGGAACTGCCAAGGGTACAAAAATGACAGGTGCTTTAGCCAACATCTTCATGGCAAAAATTGAAACAAAACCTTTTCACCAAAGTAATATCATGCCAAGGGAATGGAGACGTTACATCGATGTCGTTTCTCCCTTTGGGATCATGAAAATTAAGACATTTGTTTGTTTATTGAACAAGCCCACAAATTTCAGCTGAAATCTCAGAGAACAAACTAAACTTTCCCTGACGCAGTATTTTTACAACAAAAAATTTGACAATGAATCTATCCTGGACATCAAGACCCACTATAAGCCGACTTCAGTACACACACTTCACGTCGTGTCACCCACCAGGTGTCATGGTTTTATTAAAGGTGGAGCAGTGAGACTTCTTGTAACAGACTCTTCATAAACAATATTTGACTGGTGCCTCTCTAACTTCAAATCGTGCCTAAGAGCCCGTGGCTATCTAAGCAATTCGTATAGAGAGATCAATAACAGGAGTGAACTTCGTCAATAGAAAGTTAGAACTCCAACAAGGCAAAAAAAAACTCACAAGAAAATATTGCCATATTTGTCACTAAATACCATCCATCAGTGCGTGACCTTAAACAAGCATTAGGAAAAAAACTGGGGTTTAATACAAAAGCAGCCGTTGCCGAAAACTATCTACACAAATCCTCCGATTATATCATATAAGAGAAGCAAATCTTTCAAAGATCTGCTCGCAGAGCGAAAATTTGAATATAGGCTAAATCTGAATTCCTTTAAAAAATGTCAGTAATGCTAATTGTAAGAAAAAGGTGTAAATAATAAAGATTGTTGTTGTAGACCGTCGCAACCGCAAACCCTCTAAGACACTCACTCCACCGCAAACCATTCTTTAAACTGAGCGATATATCAATAGCTTTCAAAACCTTAAGCTATAAAAATACCTATCATTTTAAACTTGGACTAATTAACATTTACTTTTGAGGAAATATCTATGAAAGTAGCGTTTCCGAGTCTCTAGATTTCAAATGTTCGGAGAACATTCCCCTAGAGCCCCGTAATGTAATATATGGCTTTTGCCCCCGGCACTTGGCTTCAAATAACAGTATTTTCGGTTTGCGTGTGAAAACTAAAGTGATTGGCTCTTTGCAGAGTCTATGATAAAGGAGCACCCATCCGACCAAGCAAAAAAAGAAGGTTTCAGAGTAGAGTTCAAGTGCCTGGTCCGTGGAGATAGAAAAGTGAAGTATCAGTGGTATAAAGATGGGATGGAACTGCGAGGAAAAAATGGCTCCTCCCTGGTCCATGATTCTGTCAAGCTGCTTGACTTTGGCTATTATGTATGTCAAGTAAAGTGTTGCCAAAGCCTTAATACTGAGGATTCACATCCTGCAACACTAGACGTCATCCCTCGGGATGGAATGAGTAAGTTTCTCATTTTACCAGTGTAATGAATTTTTTTGTGAAGACCCAGAAGTATATTTATGAGTGTAGGCTGGGGCTTTCTACTGTCTGCGGTGTCGTAGTTTAGGAGACGAGGTAGAAAGCAAGGTGCATGAATCTTCAGTGACCTGTAACCTCACTTCTCATCTCTTCCTTTGGAAATATGCATGGTATTTTGGTTGCTGATCGAGAAGAAAAGTTAAGTTTTATTTGCCAATAAAATTGTCGTCCAAATGTTGAATTCAACGTACGTTTGAAGTGAATGAAATATTGCAGATTACAAATATGAGGCAAATTCGCAAACTACAGAGCACTTAAACAATGGACAAGTGCGTTCAAACTGATGACGTTTATGCTGTTGATTTGGCAGTGGAGAGTGTTTACTCCTTGCTTCTGTCACCTACTTTAGCACCGTGATCATCAAGTAGTAATGCCCTAGCCTTTTGTCTTCCAGGACTTCAGCTTCTCGGTGACATTTTTCGGCATTCTCTCGAGACTCGAGAGACAGTTGAAAAACGCCTGGGGACTGAGGTTGCAGGCCTTGGGGGATGGAAGCAGGTTGCGCACAAGTACAGAATGAAGGAGGTCGACATAGGTCTTCAAAAAGGACGTCAAGACGCTGGGGCAGAGGTGATCTCGTACATAATGGCCTATAATCCGCAATTATCGGTCTACGACTTTTGCAAAACCCTCAAGGAAGCTCATATTAGGCGTCTTGATATCGTCAAAGAGTTGTGTTGTCATCTTTTGGTTCCCACAGAATGACTGACATAATACAATGAAAAACAATGCCAAGTTTTTAGGTGGCTTGGTGAATGTTAAAAATGGTTTGAGAATGATCGTTAGAGAGGGGGTAGTCAGATGAGTTGTTTGTCATCAGTAGAGAGAATTTACTGGTCAACGGGTTGTGAAGCAGTGATATTTTCTTCGCTGTGCAAATGTAAGCAGTGAAAGTGGCTGTAGAAATGGTAAGAAGTGATTGATGCGTTTCGATCCGTGTTTTGTTTGCGAAATGTCCGTTGGTGTATTGTTAATAGGGGATTTAAGCAACGGCTACGGCAACAGCAAAGAGAACGCCACAAAGCTTGGGGTTTAGTTTGCTCTTTGCGTGCGTTTAAAGAAAATGTACATTTCTTTGCCTTACTGAAAATAAAATGAATTTAAAATGAAATCAGAGTATTAAAGATTTTGTTAGAGGCTGGAAGTGAAGAATATTTGCTATTAATGAGGACATTTGGCAAGTGGTCTGTTTGTGAAATGCTCTAGAGATTTAAAGAAAATATTGTCAATAAGTGTTGCTGAGTGATTTGTGATTCTGGTCGGCCGTAAAATTTGAGGTTGAAAATGAAATGAAATCAGAGTATTTAAGAAATTGTCTGTACCGGCATGTGATTCAAACTTGAGGAGATGTAAGTTAAAGTCCCCCATTAACACACAATACTGTTTTTTTTTTTTCGTGTGTGTGTGTATGTGTGCCTGTGCTTTCTCTATTAGTTACCTGACCCAAAAATATATATTCCTGTGTTTTCAAGTATGGCTGCCCTGCTTTCCTTGCCCCTTATGGTTATTTAGGGCAGCCAGTACTCACTTTAAATCTTGTAATTCTTAGTTAAACTGAAAATAATGTAATAATGGATACAATAAAGCCAGTTGCTATTGTTGTTGTTGCCCTCTGCAAACAGCAACTGGACGTGACCAAATTTAAGGGTGTGTTTCTTTGGGAGAATCCAAGATTGGATTTTTGATCCGAGATCATGCGGATTCTTTACAACCAAAGAAACGAAAAATCCGAAAATGAATTTTTTTTCCATTAGCCGTGACAACCCCATGGCCAGAATTAAATTTCACGCACGCGCAGTAGCTATTGATACTTAGAAAAAATCTACGAACACAAACAACAGAATTTTACAGAGATATGTGAGAAGGCACAACTTCTACAATAAATAGCACGAGCTGCAACAAAGATAAACAATTTGTTCGATCTCATATTGAAAGTGTAACGTGTTTAGATATTAGTTTCGGTAAAATTGAATTCGCAGATTCAAGTTTCGCACTTCCCAGCAAAAAAAGTACAAACAATATATTTTACCTTTGTCTTCCATACAAATGTCTATAAAGTCGACCATCGCGCTCCAAAATGCCACTTTTCGTTGGTTCCTGACGACAACACAATTGACAAATTCGCATTTGTTCGGTCCGAAACTTCAAGAAGACATTCGTCTCTTTGACATTTCAGTGTTTTCGTCCTCTGAAAATGCATCCTCGTCCTTCCCATCACATCCAAACAAAGGTAAAAGTTCGGCTCGTAATACAAACACACGGTAGCGTGACGACTTCAATCATTCGAGGATCCCTGCGTGTTAAAATACTGTCTTCACTTCACAACATCTTTGTTCATTTTTCGCCGCCATCTTGCTCTAATAACTTGCTGTAGGCCTAAGTACTAGTTTATTGCTTTAGTACAGGACTAATGATTGGTCCTATTGTATGGCCACCATAGTGATTATATAAGAAAACCCATTATTGGTGAAATAAACAAACAAGGTAAAATTGCCGCGAAATATAAATAAATATGACTTGTGAATGACTTGTACACATGACTAAGAATATAAACTGTTGAGGTATTATTAATTTATTTTTTTGTAATCCATACCTCGTCTTTATCGTTCAACTTTTTCATACAAAACGATCGAAGCTGTGTTATCTCATCCCTAGAGCCTGTGTCTCGGTCAGCGGTGCAGCGTGCAAAAGTGAAATAAATTTCTGGCCATGAACATGTCCAACATGCATAAAAATTATGAAAATATAAGCAGGACGGATAATTTCGGTTCAATTGCACGAAAAACTCACCTTGCTCGTTCACCATGACCCAGCTGACAAAATGGCGGATTTCCACAAGACGACCGCTTGCCAAACGTACTACTTTTGGTATCCGTTCCCCAAAGAAACGCACGGATCATGAATCCTGAAAATCCGGATTTATATTTGATCTAATGTAATATCCACTCGGAGGGTGGATTCTTTAGATTCAAAATCCATTTTCGAATTTTAGTAAAGTAACGCAAAATCCATTTTTGGATTCAAGAATCATTAGATTTTGTGGAGGTCGTAAACACACGTTGCTGAATTTTTCATTCTTTTTCTTAACTTCAACGCTGTTCCCACAAATTTACTTCCTGGGTGACTCAGTCACGCACTTTTTACAAGTTGAACGCTCTGGAATAATCGTCAAGTAGTTACAATAACGCTGATAAAAATTTTGAAATGATGTTTTCGCTGTCGTTCCCGCAGTTTTTGTGCCAAGGGGCTAAGGAAATTGGTTCGTTGTATCGAGGTCCTTTTACAAACATTTTACCGGGCTGGTCTGAAGAGTGTCGTTCGTTATATCGAGTACTTTGTTGTATAGAGGTTCGTTAAATCGAGGTTCCGTAGTTTCCCTGATAAAAATAGTAGACATCGCTGGTTACATTTGAAGAGGTTACTTACGTCCGTTCATTTCAATACACCTGCTGTAAGCAAACCGTTTAATATCGTGTAATGGTAATACCGTAACAGAAATATACTTTATATAAAGTAACGATGGAATTAACATTAAGCGCTATTTAAGAAAATAACTACTGGAGCTTTGAAAAAGCATTTAAAATAAAGCAGTTAAATCCAGAAAAAAATATTCAAGGACCACCGTTAAATTAAAAAATACAGTCTCCTTCCTAAATACAGTGGAACCTTGATTAAACGAACCCCTATACATTGCGAAGTCCTCGATATAACGAACGATATTCTGCAGTCCGACCTTTCAAAATGTATGGAAAAGGACCTCAATATAACGAACCCTCGATATCACAAACCACTTTCCCCAGTCCCTTGGCACTTTGTTAAAATGAGGTTCCACCGTATTTAATAATGAACAGGATGATAGCTGCCCAAGCATTATGATTCTGAAGCTACGCAGTTGCGTCCTTACATAAAAAAAATTGTAGATAGGCTCATTTACGCCATTTGCAACTGTACTACCATTCTCTAGATAGCATTGTGTAAACTTATTTCACACTAAATAGTATTTTGGTTTGTTACAATAAACTTAGCTCATGCAATATAAATTTGCTCTCATGGGTTATTTCTTGGTCACGTGATGAACGCCAAACTGATGTAACGTATCCCACTTGGGCAAGCGACTCGGAGTGGTTTTCTTCGCTTCAGTTCGAACGAAAAGACTCTATTTGCATTGAAAAGCGTTGAAGTTTTACGGCGCTAAATACGACCAGGGACAGCCCAGGGGGAGGGCTAGCCCCCACTTTTCAACAGTGTAATGTCTCGAGGGCAATCGTACGTTGAGTTGAGCTATGTGGATACGTTACTAATTGCCAGTTATGATTAGTTAAGCGAAAAATAATTTAATTCCTGTTTTAAAACACCGATTTGTTGTTGCCGAAGTATATAAGTTTCACCATACCATGTTATTTGCTACGCGGGCCTTGACGACGTTCAAACTAATAAGTCCCGTATTCTCTATTCGCTGACGCAAATGAAAATATAAAAACGCTTAAACACACCAAACTCGTCATCACTTTATTTTTATTTTTTTTATTTAACAACAACAACAACAACAACAACAACAACAACAACAACAAGACTGATTAGTAGTGGTAATAGGACTGAGAGGAGTCCAATTCGGTCTGTAATCATACGAGTGATAACAAAATTTGTTTTATCACGAGTTTGATTACAGACCGAATTGGACGACACGAAGTTTTATTGCCAATTAATCATAAAAATTACAATTTCCCAGAAAAGAAGAGCCAAGTTATAAAAGGGAGGGAAATTTCGCATTAAAAGACTGACAAAGGAAGCGTAAATTGTTTAATGTCGCTCCGAAATTGACTACAATCAAAATGAATAGTGATTGAAACCAAGGTTGTGATTGGTTGATTTAAACTACAACTTTGAATGTAAATGGTTGATTTAAAATCTTACTTTGAATGTGATTGGCCTATTGAACTGTCCGATAACAACTTGGCACGTGAATTAGTGGAAGATAGGAGTTTTTTAAACCAATCGCAATCGAGGAAATTGTTTTTTTATGATTAACCTAAGAATCGAAATGGAAATCTTTTTGTTTAAAACTGTTTTGGGCCACTCATCGATCGTCGCCTAGTTCGCAGTAGTAGTCGGAAGTCGCCGGAAATTTGATTGACGGCAGCGAAAAACGGAGTTGTCGGTTGAGATTTGAACTTCACAGTTGGCGTGTTATTGCAAGGCCGGGTAAAAACTTACTCTTTTTAGGACCTGGGAAGATATCGATTTCCGCGGCTTCCGAACTCGTGGATCCAGTCTTATCCCACACACGACAATCATAGCGTCCAAAAGCCTACATCCACACCGGCTCCAACACGAGGTCAGGAAGATTTACCCCAGGGATTTCAACATTGTCTTTGATCAAACGGTACCGGATAACCGGTAGCCCCCAGGTGCGGCAGCTTAGCACTAACTTACGGGCTGGGAACGAGGCTTTTGAATAATATTCAAGCCTAAAAAGATAAACGTGATACAAAGCACCGATCAAACTGTTGGTGTCTCCTAATACAGAGGTATTATGTGGGAAAAGCCGATTTTTTTATTGGAAAGTAAAAACACGTCTTCAGTAACAAACCATTTGAGCAACTATAATTTCAAATACCAAACAAAGTATGGAATGTTTTCCAAATTGAATCCCTGTGATTCCAAATAAACTTAGATCTTCTTTTCCCGTATACAGGCTGTAGTTTTAAACTTCGCAAAAATACCTTAGTTTGTATTCTCGGGACGTCAGTCGCGGGCAATCCCGAGATACGCACAACATATGTGCAACAACAAACTAAACAAAAACTCACTGGACTCATCAGGGTCTTCTTCAGATTGGTACCAGAGCTCGCTCCTAATAATGATGAAGAGGCCCTGGGCCGAGATTCTGGAACGATGTCATCTACAGCAGGAAATAGAACGAAACAAAAGTAAGGTTACGCTAATACGTGAATGCCATGAACACGGTGGCTATAGGGCCGTTTCTTAGTTAGCTATTACTAACAAAGTTGGTTTACAAACGTTCGAAACATTTTGCCTGTCTCTGTAGACTGAAAGTGTTCCAGTTCCTTATCCATCCTTTTCAACTTCAATCTGCTGCAATGATTCCTTTTCCTTTTCCAGCTCGTGCACCTTTAAGCGAAGTTCAAGATCAACACTTTGCTCAATCTGCTTTCCTCTTCCCTTGTCTCCATCTGGTCTTTAAGTTTCATCCCGTCGTCCCTCGCCCGCTCCGAAGTTGTTTCCAGTCTCTTATTTTCCTCTTGCAAACTTTTAATTGTTCTTCACAGGCCCGAGGATATTGCCATTATCGTAAGGCAATGTTTAACAATTTTATATTGTGTCACCATAACAATACATGAAAGCTAATCATTTCGCAACCCTAATCACTCGAGATCAGTGCCTAACCCAGCAGTTACTCTCTTCCTTAACAGAATGTTGTTTATCTGCCAAAGCGGTTGACAGAAATTGCCATGTAACGTCACCAAATGTCTCACTTTATTTTATTGTTATTTAAACAATATTTTTTTCGGCATTTGCTCTAAGAGCACATTGTGTTCATCAAGAGAGCTAACGCCGTATATATTTTTATTATTATTATTATTATTATTATTTAAATATCAAGGTCTAAGCTAAGAGACAACAACAACAACAAACAGAAAATAAAACAAAATAAAATAAATAAATAAATTCAATTACGAGAAGTTACAGTAAGAGCAAGTTAAGTTTACATTGGATTATCCATTCCAGTCATAACCCTTCTACATATGCGGAATATATGCCAAACGTTATGAACTGATCAGCGGGTTCACAAAATGTTTAGCAGGAACCGAAGGAGGGAAGAAATGAAATAATCCTCACACCTTACTACCCTGAAATGGCATGGCCATTTTCAGAGTTCAACACATTGTTGATCTCGAAATGTCCCCCTGTCTAAAATCTACCAACACTATTCATGGTACTAATACTTTTCTGGCCGTGCTCGATATTTCAATACTTCACAGCATGTCTGCTAAATAGTAATACCTCATGAATGTTAAGGGTTAGGCCTGATTAGAAATAATCTTGTAAGCGTAAAAAGGGTAGCTAGCAAACTTTCCGGTTGCCACTGTAATGATATTTTTTTCGCGATATTTCTTTCAAGGCTTTTGCAAAAGTAAATCCATCATTTTACTTTTAGAGTTGTACTTGTATTGTAAACACTTTGCATTTTATTTATTAACTTATAGGACGTGCTGAGGTATTCTGAAGCGAGTGACCAGTTCGTTCGGTGGTTCACGGACGTTAGGACTCTGGGAACGACTTTTTGCACGTGTTACGTGATTGGAATTTGTCCGTGAGCCTCTACGTTACTTCCGCTTTTCACTTCACCTGGTGATCGACCTGGTGCTTCGACTGATTGGGTTGGTGAGTGTAGAAATACTTCTTGTTGTCTTCAACCAGCCGTTATAGCTGAAAAGTTCCCTAAGAGCTGTATTTTTGTATCGGGTTGTCAACGTTTTGAAACGTTCATCGCCACGTTTATTCGCCACTTCCACATCGATCTCCCATAAGTGTTAATATACTTTGTTTGTCCACAAAAGTTTGCATAAGCGTTGTTTTTAATTTCTCTTGGGACGATTGTTAGTCCCTACAGAAATTGAAGACAATAGTCATACACATTTGTGGGGAAAAGGGGGGGGGGGGGGGGGGGGGGCAAAGTGTATTATGGGAGATATGGAAGTGGTGTATTGGCATTTCATTGAATCTATTATGGCATGTTCTCAGCGATCTGAGAGCATTCCTTTCTTTCATATCCTGGTGCTGTTGGAGGGACACATCTGGGTGTCTCGAAAACTTAGACCCTAAGAATTAATAAAAATTTACACAGTGTGATTGCCGCGGATTGCTGCAACCCGCTGCAAGTTCGTCGATACAATTTCATGGCTACAATGCCGGTCACAATTCTTAAAATACTGGGTGCTCACCATCTGTCAGAAAAATCCGGAAATTTCGGTTTGAAGTCAAATGGTAAGGTCATTTTCCGGGAAATCTTTTCGGAAATTGTGGTAGTCCCAGTTCTCCGTTCGGAAGGGGAATTTCTGAAAATTGTTTACCATTTGAGTGAATCGTTCCTTTCCAGGTCTTTTTGCACCTGAACGAGTGAGTGCGCACGACGGAACGCCTTGCAGTAACCGGTTGGTCGATAAATTCGGAAAATCGCTTACCATTATGCAACGGTCATTCCATCCGGGTTTTTCTGACAAATAGTAAGCACCCACTAGCTCCCTATTTCCCCACATTCCCCTTCAATGTTGATTTTCTGGAAGTCAGACTTATAGCAAACCGGTGAAATCAACACTCGTCGAGAAAATCAACATTGGAGGGGTTGAAGGGAAGGAGAGTAGGTTGGGTGAGATGTGGACGGGCGGATGGACGTGAAATGTGACGCTTTTGTCGAGTGTTACAAGTAATTGTGACCGGGATTGAAGAATCCATAGTTCGCTGGGGTAGATACCTGCACTGATCACGAAAAGTATTCTCAACATTCGTATCGAGTTTTGGTTGCTTTATAAGTATAAAACAAATTTATCCACAATGTTTTAGAAGCGATTCGAGCGAAGTTTAGTTAGCGCGTGGTGCATTGCGTGACGGTTTCAATCTATAGAAACCGGATATACGTTCTTTTATGAAGGCGTAAGTTATAAAACAATAAACCAACATATTTTCCCTCCCATCCGGTTTCTGTAACGTGACGCTATATATGCATATATTTTTGTACAGGTTGCAAAACGATAAAACCTTCCCGCCCTCTAAGAATTGTTCGTACGCAAAGTCAGTTTTATGCATAAACCGAAAATGAGTTGCGAGTGGGCTAATATTAATATTTGTCAGTCCAGCAGACAATTTATTTGTTTGCAGTTGTATTCCTGACACTCTTTTTGCTTTTATCAACAACAGTAAGCGTCTGATATTTTCACCACAATATAGCATTTTTGTTTGTAGTGTTGTAGGTAAATGTGGTGTCAGTTTGTTCGTAATAATCGAAAATACTGTTCAACTGACCTAGAGCGTTCTGTTTCTGGGCATGTCAATGTATCTCAGGCTGATATCTCCCCGAAGATGGTACAAAGATCTTTTCTTCGGTTCTAAGCGAATTTTCCTCATTACCAGAAAATGTTGCTATGACAACACATCAGCTATTTCCTCAATTACCAGTAACGATGGTTCATCCCCCGTGTAATGCACGGCACCCGAGGGGGTATACAGGACGGGGTGGGGACTTAGATCTGAAACGCAAATTTTGTGTCAAATCTCCCCACCCTTAGTTAAAGTTTCGAGTTCAAAGTTCCCTACTGTAGGGATTGAGATCCAAGAGGTTGACCTCTTAAATGCTTAAACAATACACACACTCCAGGTTTGAAAATCGCAGTTTTTTCTTTTAACAACGGGAATGAAAGCACACTTGAAGAAACCGATGGTTTATTGGTAACAATAGATTGGGCAAATTTTAATTTCCTTTCTTTTGTCCGTGCCTCACGGAGACTTCTGGGTATTTTCATGATGGGAAAGTCACTCGTATGAGTCATATTCCAGGCTCTGCTTTGTCGGCCAGCTTCAAGAAGGCAGTATCGCAGCGTTTGTTATACCATGGCAAAGTCCAAGCCCGGGAAACGGTCTTTTATTAATATTTCTTCAGTTTTCAAGTTTGATCAAACTTCCCCACCCTGGGGCCAACATCCTCTTCAAGTGGTCAAAATTCCCCACCTGGGGCAGGAGATGTCGATCAAAGTCCCCACTTCATCCCGTATCCCACCCCCCCGCCCCCTCGGGACTAACATTGATAGGTGCATAACAACCACAGCTGACTTCACTAGTATTGTAGTATACCAGTATTACGCTGTTTTAGTGAAATATTCGTCGAATGTCTATAAACGTTGTGTGACCACCGAAACTGTCACAAGGTAACGCCTTTGGGTAGACTTTACATTAGAACAGATTTTAATTTTAATTTTAATTTTGCCGTTCTGGTCATCTCTATTTCTTAGAAGCTCTTTTCATCCATCCTCTGCACAGCTTCGTTCACAGCACTTCTCACTTCTGCCACAGCTTGTATCCACTAATATTATGGTGTAGACATTGGCTTCCTCCGTCAGCCGCGCGCTCTTTCTGCCCTTCCAGATAAAGGTTTATAGAGCAAAAAGTCTCAATCTTTTAATTAATTAATTAATTAATTAATTAATTAATTAATTAATTAATTAATTATTTATTTATTTATTTATTTATTTATTTATTGATTTATTTACAATTTCTGTAGCGGAAATTAACATGTAGATATGCGCTTTACAAACCATGTTAAGAGAAACAAATATTTCAAATAAACATAACATGATACGAATCCCAACTGGCTGGAGGCAAACCAGTTGGCTATTTACAAGGATGACCGAGGAGTTGAATCAGGGATTACCCAGAACAACACCAGCTCAGCTAGCGAACAGAGCGGGATTTGAACCCGGGGCAACCGAACTGAATCCAGCGCCCTAACCGCTCTTCTTCACTACTTGTGTTAAATAATTGACATTTACTCTAGAAGTTTTCAGCCTCCACATTGTCCGTCAAACACAACTCGCAAAATACTACGAACATTTTTCTCCTCGGAAATTTTGACCGGCTAAGAAATGATTTTTGCACCGTAAACTAAAACGCTGTGTTGGATATTCTGGGAGGACTGGCCGCGAATGCAAAATGATATAACTTAAGACATAACAAAATGGGAACTCCGAAACCTGTGAAGAAGTACGTTTTACCTACGGCTTTAAAAAGACTTCAGCTGAAAAATGTAACATGTCATCAATGATGAAGAATAACTGAAAACAGCTAGCGAGTGCCCAAGGAATACAACATAGGAGAGATTTTATTAGGCTTAATATTAGATACTGCACCAGTCCCAATAACATTTCGCCGTTATTTCCAGTTTTGGACTTTTTTATGGGCTTCAAAACGTACAAAAAAAACGAAGCATCATTGTGTTCACAATCGCCGAGTCAGAAGGGGCGTGGGTCTGTTCTAGATTTGACGTCAGGAACTGCTTTGCATACATGTTTACAAAGACTTGATGCGATGTAAATTGGCCTGTGACGTCAATTCAAGAATAGACCCAAGCCCCTCACTAGCTCGGTCGTGGGACAGATGATGGCCTATGAAAAGTCAAGGTAGGTAGTCAAAATTTAGTAAAAAAAATATTTTATAAAACAAATTGAGTCGGTTTAGTGCACTGAAAACAAGCTTTTTGGCCCGTAATTGTTTGCGATTGTGCACGATAAACAAGGCAGTCCAAGGCTGTGATATTTTGAGTTATGCCCATCTAGTTTGGTAGAAGAACGGTATATTGACTAAGTATATGAAAACCAGCTGCAATACCTGCTACTTTTTTAGTATCGTCGCCTAATTCAAAACGTAGTGACAGCTCTGTGAAACTCTTTTCACCCCGTTTGCATTCACTTTCTGGTCTGTTGTCCGCCTTCCTATGCAAGTAATTTAGCGACACATATTTCGAACACTTAGCATGGCTTACAACAAATAGCAGTTGGGGACTGTGTCTGAATCCGCTAGACAAGATAAGGTCCTCTTTACGAGATGATCATTGCTTTGAATATTATGGTTTCAATTATTTTTCATGGCAATTTTATAGCACGTTCCTTTCAATGTCTTTTCGGCTATTTTCGTTTTAGATGTTGTGACAGGTCACGGGTCCTACCCATGACATGGCCTCCCTCGCAGACCCGGATGAAGCTCTACGTTCAACAAATGCAAAAACCAATTTCCAAAGGTTAACACGACTTTTGATGCGTGGAGGTGTAGCCCTGTTAAGAGAAACATTCGACTCCATCCACCCACCGGCTACTCTTCCCATAACGCTTAGTGATCCTACAGTGCAGACGCAGCTAAAGAGCGCACGACTTACCAGACCCGAGTGGAATTGTCTCTACCCTTCAGCAGGATTGTATGGGAAATCAAGCGATTTCGACATCACTTTAACTTTCAGGCTGCTCAGGACAATATGCAACCTTTCTCCTCCACCCACCGGATGGGATGACCTGCCCAACAACACAGACCACAGTCGTGAAGCAGATTTAACGCGAGTGAAGTATTATCGCAATGAAGTTTATGGCCACAGCAAGACCATGGAAGTTAATGTCGCGGAGTTTGTTGTTCTTTGGAAAGAAATAAGCGAGGCATTGCTCAGAATTGCTGCAAACATCAGTAATGCAAAACAGGACGAGTGGAAGAAGGCCATCGATAAATTTGAAAGCGATCCTCTGACGCCAGACGAGGAGCGATGTGTTGAAGAGCTTCAGTGGTGGTACAAACAAGAGATTGATGTTAAAAATTCGTTAGAGAAATGCCAAGAAGGAATTCAAACTTTACAGGAGGAAATAAAAGAAACCAATCAAAGAATTGAAAAGCAACTAGAACGGCTGGTCCAACCCCTGGAGTTGAAAGGACCCGTAGGTCAGTGAAACACAAACTGAAACGATACGATACTCGCTCACAAATGCCTGCCTAAAACTGAATTTTTTTTTCTTTTCTTTTTCTTTTTTTTTTTTTTGCTTTTGGAAACGCACCCACTTATTTGCTATTTACCTCAATCCAAGTAACTGCAAAAAGAAACATCTCAGGCCTATGACACCAGCGCAGCGCTCTACCAACCGACCTTATAAGCAAATAAACTGGGACTGGGGACCGGAGCAAGGAAGCACTTAAGGTAGTTTGGGTGAAGGTGTTACGCCGAAGCATTCAAACCCTGACCCAGATTAACGCAAAAATACGTCGATACCTTGTTTCAGAAAACAGACCTTTTTTCGTGACCCCGATTTGTTTTTCATTTCACATACAGAAAGACTTTTTTTTATAACTGACATAGGATTCGAATTTTTTTAAACTGTTAGAATTGCCCCTTCACCCCCGCGCCCACCCCCCCCCATCCCCTCCACCCCTCCACCCCTTTTACCTTTTTTTTCCTTTCAGTCCTTCTTTTAGCAACTAGCAATGGTGTTGAGGCTTTTCATTTTTGTTGACTTTTCTGACGTTCTTTCATTTTTGTAGCTTCTCCCTCTAGAGAGACGGTAGCTATACTATGTCATGGTGCGTGTAAGTCTGCAAGTCCGTAACCACAATTTTCGGATGTTCTTAAAACTAGCGAACTTCATGACGACCAAGATCAGCGACATAGGCAGCCAATAATAATTAATCCCAACGAGGTGTACGGCGCTTATGACGAATTTCGTGACATTTCCACATTTTGATGGAACTGTTCCATGCGCCTGAAGGTTCCAGACTTGTTGGCAAATAAGCCGTTTTATGCAGTGATTTCGTATGCCTTGCCGGGCAAAGCTGTCAAAGAATGGGTCAACTGCATCCTGTTGCAATGAGTAGCTACGTACAGTTCTTGATTGCTTTTTTTTTTTTAATTCTTATAACCACAGTTCCTTTATAAGAACAAAAAAACTTCTTCTTTGCGAAACTTGCTCCGGGCGCATTTCAAGCTTAAAAACTGAAACGGGTTGGTAGTGGATATCGATGTAACTGGTCCAACTTAAAACTCATAGGATTGTGATATTTTTTGAAGATGCCCGCAGCAGACTATTTTTTAAAGTCTTATCCAACAGTAATAAGCCACTCTTAACATTATTGTGTAACGTAATTTGGAAGTCAATCACGATGGGTTCTTGAACCAAGAGCCTAAATGATGACGTTTCTGGCATTATTTTGCAGCATAGGTAACACGAATGTCTTTTTCAGAAATCGATATCGAGAACCACGTGGTGACCATCACTGTAAAAGATGGAACCACGATCAAAGTTTGCAGATCAGCTGGTAATCATCGTGTACAGGTGCTTCAAGCAGAAATTGGGGCTGAAGGTACGTGTAGCATGCCAATAGCCACGGAACAAGGTCAAGCGAACGAGGCTGGAAACTGCCAGGATTATCCATCGGAGATGACAATTTGGACAGTCCTTTCGTCTTTTGAGAGGCCTCTAAATTTTGTTTTCCGATATTTAATAAATAAGCTGAACGTGTTTGTACGTTATTGCAAGTTGGGAAGTTTGGAAATAACTGTTGAATGCAGCTCGCTGGACATCCTTGAAGGACTGTGGCAAGATTAAAGCAGTGGCCATCTTAGCCCAGTGGTACAAGAAACATTGGTAACAGCTGAGGTCTTGGAGAAACTTCGTCTCACAGACATGAAGTTGGACACCTTTACCTCTAAGGAGGAGTACGAGAAAGGAATACAATACTTCGCTGACGACATAGGTACGTTTGTTTAACAACAGACATATGAGCGTAAATGCATATGTGCAGTAAGTGGATAGGTGTCCAGTCGCATATGCTTATTGTGTCACCTGCTCAGGTGTCGATCGACTTGCAAGTTTATCCGTACACATGCCTTTATTCACCCACGGGTTAGGTAATGTACAAGCCGAGTACTATTCTCCATGGGCGCTAATATAAACACCGTGAAACTGGACACCAAAAGACTGAGCAACATGCAGTTTTGTGTCGTTACCCAGGCCGTAGTCTTTGGAGGTTGACTTATTATTGATATTGCATATGGTAATAACGAAACCAACACATGGTAAAATGATGGTAGAAAGGACTTGACCAAAACCGTTTCTTTTGTCGCTGTACCCATCTGAGTATCATAGTCTTTTCTTTTGCAAATTTTATCGTTCCGAAAACTAAGTTACGTTAACCGCATCATTCTCATCAAATTTATCATTTTCTTATCTTTGTAAATCGTATCCTTTCGTTTCCAGTGACCTAAAACATATCGACTTCGATATGTTATGAAGTGTAACTCAACTTGTTTTGATCAGAATGAACTTTATTGAGACCACTGAAATTCAGGGCGCTACGGATAGAGTGATGGATCTTAGCTGGTCATTGATCATAGCAGTTATGAACACTACTTTTAAAAGCAGTAGTTCTTAATACGGGGTGTATTACGAACCAACAAAATGACCAGCTCCCAGCTGGCTTGTTAGCTCAGTTGTTAGAACACTGCACCAGTATTGCAGAGGTCGTGGGTTCGAATCCCGTACAAGCATGAATTTTTTCAGGCTTTATTTTCACTACTGCTTTATTTAAAGGAACGTTAGCACAGGAATGTGCTTGCTCGGTCGACAGCACAGGATCTTTTCGCATCCAGAGAGCCATTTAAGACAACTTGAAAGCATTAATCTCTGGGTCTATGTCGCTATAAATATTTATAAAACTTAAAGTTTCAATCCGATTTCTTAGGGAACTCAGGCACATTAAGGCATGGTTTGAAGCCTAATTTGCATAAAATCCGAAAACTATAATTACATTTTGGGGGTTTAACGAAAAATCTTCAAACTTGGCAGTGATATAAAACTTGAAGACCTTAACTGATTTCTGCTTCAAAGGGGACGAGCACTTCGGTCACGTGACTTGTAAATAAATATCCATGACGAAATATCTTCTATGCAAAATGGGGAAGATAAAATGAAATCGAATTAAATCGTCTTTGGTGTCACACGTTTGCACTTCAAGAGCTTGAAGTGGATTAGCCTTGTCTGCGTGTCCACATTAAATAACGGTGTTGCAATTAAGGGAAATAGGCCACGTGGCATTAGAAACTTCTATTAGAAACTTCTAATAGAAATAATAGGTACACTGTACCACCATACAAGGCTAATTCATGATGAACTTTCAAGATGTAATAGTATGGCACCCGAAAAGCTTGGGTTATTGTTTCCTTTATATTCCCCGTTTTACTTTAAAGAATTTGGCCGGTAATCGTTATTTACTGGTCACGTGACCAAAATGTTCCGCACTTAACCACAGAAATCTGGTAATGGCATCAAGTTTTATCAGACTGCCGAGTTTGACGATTTTCTCCTATATCTATGCAATGTTGTTGTTGTTGTTTTGATTTTATGCAAATTAGGTTTGTAACCACGCCTTAATTTAATGTGCCTGAAAAGAGTACATTGTTACATTCAATAGGGGGAGAGGACATTGTGATATCAAATCTACTTTCTTAGAATTTTAATTTCAATTGTGCTTTAAGTTTGTATAGCGGCAAACCTGAAAATTATAGCAACGACAGCCAAGTGTACTGTCCACATTAAATCAAGGATTTATTAATTGATAGTAAAATTACATTTTAATGGTCTACTAGATGTCAGAACGAGGAATTACGCAGTGATAACATGGACTCGGCATGTCACGTCGATGAAATGCTGTGGAGCGTTCTTTAGATTGTTCATTAATCGGATTAGCTCAGTGGTAGAGCACCGGACTACCGCGCGGGAGGTCGCGGGTTCAAACCCCGGCCGGACCAACACTCAGGGTGTTTAATAATTGAGGAGAAAGTGCTGCCTTTGTAATGACACCTACATACGGTTAGACTTTCTTGTCTTCTCGGATAAGGACGATAAACCGTAGGCCCCGTCTCACAACTCTTCATAATTCTCTGATTCTGTGGGACGTAAAAGAACCACTAGGGACGTAACAAAACTCTGGCAGTGACCACCCCTAGTGTCTGTCTTAATTTGATATTGATATTACGGGGGCACTCATAACGCAACTTCATTAATTGTAAACTGCGTTATAAGCAGTCTGGAAAAAGTCCCCCGGCCAGTGTTGTAAAGCGCATTAGATCATTGCGTCATGGTAATCCGCTATAGAAATTAATAGAATTAATTATTATTATTATTAACAAAACTTAGAATAGACAATTTACTTAAAGTGTATATGACACGAAATTTTTTATTGGCTTTTTTCTTTCGTTTATATGCATAAAGAAAGGATTCATGGTTTAGAAATGTCTAAAAAAAATTTTCGGCGATTTTTAGGCTCCAAAACAGGCAAATTTTAGCTTAAAATTTTGTCGGGAACTGGGGACGACTTTTCCACTAAGTGACGTCACGTTGTTTGCACGATACTCAGCTGTTAGCAAAGACACATGTGAATTACTTGGCTTGCTTAGCAGTGTTTGGAGACTTTGAACGCATTAAAATGTCTAGCGATACAGATACAAGTAATTCGTATGATCCTATGGAAAGTGGAGAAGAATGTTGAGAATCTTGCAAACAACTTGACGTCACAAAGGTCACGTGACAGAGGTTTTGGCCGCGCGCTGCTGTGACAAATTTTTTGGCAAAAATAGCGCGAATTTTGATCGAAAAAGAGGCATTTTTAACGCTCAAACCGTTATTTATACATGTCGAACTACCAGAAAATGAAATAAAAAATTTCGTGTCATATACACTTTAACAGAAGAGCGTGTCCGCTGGTTTAGAGTAAAGGGTAACGAGGCCATGCAGAATAAGAACCATGCCGATGCACTCCGTCTACTATCCAGAGGCGTCGCTGATCTGAAATCGGCTAACTGCCCTCCACACTATGCCGCCCTGCTCCTTATGGATACAGCAGAATGCTATTGGCAGTTAGATGATGACCACACAGCCATGCAGTTCATGGAAAATGCTATAACCCTTGGGTTGCCCAAAGACGCGTCATTCGCAGAGGTAACTATCACTTTTATTTCCTCGAAAATAAAATAAAAATGAACACCTCTGCAGATCGCTAAATTCCGTTGACAAAGCATGAATGAAAATTTCATTATGCAAAATAGCGAACAATTCTGAACTTTGAGAGTTGAAGCAATGAGGATGTCAGGAGCATTTGAGACAGAAAAAAGCAGTGGTCCCTGAAAAGAATCGAGCCTCACGAGTTAGTTGGACAGCTTTCATTTGGCCGGAAAACAAACAAACAAACAAAGAAAAAACGCTCGGTTACTGATGGAAACTGTTGGAACAGTGTGTGTCTGACCCACCCACCTGGAGTCTCCTTCGCAGCTGTTTTTTGGATGTCACGCAACGCTCCCGTGACATCCCAAAAAACGGCTGCGAAGGAGACTAACCCATCTTTTTGCCTTTGGGAAAACCGTGCATGATTATGGACTTGCTACTGGTCGTCAAATTATTGATATCTATCTTTCTTTATTTCAGGAGCAGTCAATTAAGTGGTCTTTTAATGGGCAAACACTCCCGCGTCGGAACGAATTCTTGTTGGCTGAAAAGTGTGCAGACTTTGCCCTTTACTTCCAGATATCATCTACCCCGAAAGCTCGGGCTCATTCGTGTCGAGCTCTGGCAAAATATGGACAGGGGAGAAGAAGTGAAGCAAGGAATGACATCGATGAAGTTAAGAAACTGGGTGAAAGTTTAGCGAGAGTAAGAAAAAGTATCAAAGTATTACTTAAATGGCAAAGGCATATTGTGAGGTCAGTACGAAAAAGAAATACCAGTAAGCACACCAAACTTTAGAAAGGAATGGTACCCATTTTATCGACGTCCTGCAAAGTGGAAATAATAATGTAGGTAAACAGGAAATAATCTAGAGTCTCATGAATTAGAAGCAACTGTTCAAATAGTTTCATTGTATGACATGATTTGGCATGAGATTAATTAAATTTCGTTTCGTTTCCCCACATTTGTAGGCTGTTGCTAAACAAACGAAGGAGGCCGCAGTTGCGAATTTCAAGAAACAGAAATACAATCAATTTCTGAGTGAATTTAACCTTGCCCTCTTGTTTCATCCAGAAGACAGCTTTAAGGCGCAATTCAAACAGTTTGTCGAAATTTTTCAAACGACTGTCCGCCAAAGGATGAAAGAAGAACTTCTGGTTATTAAACAGGAGGAAAAGAGCTTAAAATTGAAGGCATTGCAAGTGGAAAGTGTAAGAGAACAAGTCGCGACTCATACTATTCCTTTTTGTTAAAGGAGCTACGTCACGTGCTCTGAATTTTGAAATATTTAGCCTCAATGTTTCAAAAAGGTGATTTGCAATCCGTTTCAGTCTTCTCCATCCTTCACCATCCTCGCCATATTTGCATATATCATTGTCTCTTTGGTGTTTATCTTCCCAGTTAAATTGTTATTTCATTGTTTCCCATTATTTACATGCATTTTTATATGTCTCTAATAATGACCCAAAATACCATGACCGAGCTCCTTAAAAGTCTTCACGCTTCTCTTGCTCTTGCTTGATAAGATTTATGTTGCTTTTATATGCGTGATGGAGATAGAGTTAAACAAAGCGCTGAAGGGATACACACGCACACACTAAAGAAAGTCCGCTTTAGTGATTCGACCTGTACTACAGGGTGCAGAGCAGATTTCCTCTTTTAGTAGTAGCAGCAGTAGCAGCAGCATTTACAATAGCAGGAGCAGTGGCAGTGGTGATTGTGGTAACAATGAAAGTGAAAGTGGATGTGGAAGAGATAGTGGCAGTGGTATTGGCAGCGATACGCTTTTCTCTATAATTACCGTTATTTTTTTGTTTTTGTTTTTGTTTTCAAGAGCAAGGAACAGGAGATCAAATCTCGTACTCCACAAGGCGTGGCAAGGTATGACACTGGTGCAGGCATAGTGTACAGACTTAGCGTCACACAAGATGTCACGATAGAAAAAGGATCCACCAACATGAACAGTTTGCCGTATCTCATCGTGTCGAAGCATCCTGATTTTCCCAATAAGCGATCTCTAGTGGAGTTCGAAGATCTTCCAAGTTCTTGCTTGGTATCTCAGATTCATTCTGCCAAAATGTATCTGTACTACGAGTATGCGCACAAGCCGAGTTATGACAGTATTAAGGACGTTCCTTTCATACCCCGCTATTTGGAGGAGCATCTGGTGAAAAACCGGTGGAACCAGGCTGAAGTGACCAGTACCCGGCGTCTAACTAGTACCTCCTGGTCCTCTCCTTATCTGGGTCTGGATGGGACGGACGCGGAAGCAACACCTCAACCATCCAAAGTCACCATTTTCCCATACCGTCCCGCGGGATTTATAGAGTTTGACGTCACAGATGCAGTCAAGAGCTGGAGTGGGAGGGTTTCTAATAACGGTCTTGTGATTCGCGCTACAAACAAACTGGACATTGGCAGAGATATCCGTTTCGCCAGCTCCTCCGCGCCCGATTCTTCAAAACACCCCTATATTCTTGTGCTCTCCATTTAGAGAAACCATTGATAGAATTTGTCCAACCAGGACTAAGAAACGGCAGTCGTTGAGGAAAACTTCTATTTACCCCATAGTGGCTTGTTAACTGCACAAATATCTAGAATATTTGAAATAAAATATATTTCATCTACGCTTTTTGGCCTCTTCAGTTACCCTGCTGTCTTTAAAGTCTGAACCGTACCTGCATTTTCAAGTTGAATTTAAGCAAGTTTGGCCGTACACAACAACACCTTTATTTATAATTTTATAACTGGATCTTAAAATTTGTCCACCCGAGTGTAACGGAGCTAATCGAGTCGGGTGGAACAATAATACAGGTACATACACATAAAAATTATTAAGCATGGAACTAACTACACTTAAAAGTGTATATGACCAATTTCAGCTTATAACCATGCACGACACACCATTGAGAGCATTTGATCAGCGTATCTCAGAAGAAAAACGAATCTGAAAAAAAGTCAGCTTTAAATTGGTATAAATAATTGATTGGATGTTTTCTGTAAAATGTTTTGTTTCCGGTATCACCCTCACCCATAAGAAATGGCTCAGCTGGCTGATTTTCCCGGTTAATTTCAAACTGTCGATAAAATGCAAGCAAAATTTTGGCGTTTCCCTGTGGTCATTTAGCAGCAAAGCATGTAGTCGTTAAATCTCTACTGAATTAAGGAAGAATTAAGCAAGCTCTAAAATGACTGATTCTATCGATTCTATAAACAAACATCTAAGCTTATCCTGTTTAAGCCATTACTGGTCATGTAGTGAAACCCTGTTTAAAACAAAAAGTGATGAAATCGATACCCCGTTCAAGACAAAACACTCTGACAACGATACCTTATTAGGCCGCACGTCCCCGTTAAGGCCATACAAGGGAGTACCCACCCCGCGCCCCCTCCCACCGATCAAGATGGTAGCCTGCGAACTCAGACGTATTTCGTCTGCGTTCGCAGGCTAAGCAAATGGCCGTGCGATCGTAAATTTTTATTTGTTCGCCATGTTTGGTAAAAAATATATATAGTATGTAGCGGCCAGGGGCATGTTTGGAACATCTGGAATTTGGTGTGCTCATGTTAAAACCTTTGGTCTCCCGGTTAGACTTACAAACAATCGTAAAGACACCTCTCTTAACATATTAGTTGTTCAGACCTCGAAAACTCAAGATGAATCGACACTTTATTTGAAAACTAAGCGCCAAATGCTCGTAACTGAAGGGTAAAACTGAAACTGGGCATGAAATCATTGACAGGTAGAAAGGATTGTTCCATAGTGTGACGTAGACTAAAAGTTTTGGCGGTGAAAACATTGGTACTTACGCGACGTGTCTGCCGAAGCTTCGGACTCGATGCGCGCTAGCTTGTTTGGTTTAATCGAATTATGTCAGTTTACCTGTTCGCTCGGTGGTCGAAGGACATTATGAAGTCGTTAGATCCGCAAGTCTAACACGGCTGAAAAAAGCCAGTCGTGTTTTCTCTGCTTGCCAAACCATGAAGAGAGAGATTAATTTGACTCTCCGGTTTGGGAATAGAGATTAAGAGCCGGGCAGAAAAAAAACTCTGAAAACATCTCTCGTCTCAAAAGCGGCTCGGTTTTGCTAGTCTTGGTCCATTTCTGAAAGGTTGCCGTGCTAGAATTTGCGTAAAGGAGAGGTGTTTTTGGAGTTTAGGGCAAAAAGTCGCTGATGTTTGCAGAGTGTCTTTCGCTCGCGGAGGGCATAACATTCCCACAATTCATTGCGGCCGAAGTGGGCGCTGTCTCGCTTGCCAGCGAAGCAGTGAAACAGTTCGTCAAAATTCGGAAACATTACGGAGAATTCATCCGAGAGAGGGAAATCAGCATGACGAGAAGTCCGTCCGTTTTCGATGAGTATCTTGAAAACAATCCAGGGAAAAGTTGCATGGGCGCGCGTGGAAAATATTACTCGTGGTCGGTCGTCGAGTTGTTATGTAAACACAGATAGACATGCTGCCAAATTTCAACATATAAATCAGTTTTACGTCGATCAACTCGTTATTTTGATTCCATGGAGGCTTGTAAACATCAGCAAAACGTATTTTCAAGCGAGATAAACATCAGCGAAGAAGTATTTGTACGCGAGATATTTTAACAAGTCGTTATGTTACGCATCAGACGATACGAATTAAATTTCACATCTTATGTAAATATTTACATCTTGAAGCCAACAAAAATAGTTAAGTATTTTGTTCCAGTTTTTTCACTGTCGTCATTTACGTTGATTTGTGATACGATTTTCATTCCACTGGTTCCATTTGACGACGAAAGTGAACCCTTCAAAATCGTTTCAATAATGACCAAAGAATGCGAAACGCCAGTCAAAGCTCTGTTTCGAAGCGGAAACCGACGGGAGCAGCTTACTCTTTTAACTCTTAATTTTGCCCTTGAACATCGTTAACTCAAATTTTCGGTGTTGCTCACGAACAGAAGTTGTTGGTATTGGCCAAAAAACCTATCTTCAAGTAAAAACAGCCGTCTTTAATTGCTGACGCAGCGAAGGAGCCTGAAGCGACTGAGCGAAGTCAGCAGATATAATTGGCAAGCGAATCAAGCCTCAAACTTTCTACCACAATGCCTTGCGCTGTTCCCACAAATTCAACCACAATGCCTTGCACTCCGTATTTCTTCTGATGTGGTTTCTCCTGGGCTCGAATATTTACACTTCTGTTCGGAATTTTCTCACTACTCCTTTAGCCTCTTGGAATAGCAATACTGCAAAAGATTGCTTATTTCATGTCCTATCAAAAGTAAATTTAATTCACAAACTGATTTCTTTTATACGAAAGAAATTAACACAGACAAGTTTTGATTTGCAAAACCGCGTTGAATGTTGTTGGTTTCATCCAGTCTAGAGCCTACTTCACAGCCGAGCAGGAGAAATGAAATATACTATATTACTTATCCTTTCCTTCAATCGTATCAATTGAATCCTTTATTTATGGAAATTTCTCGTTAATGATACGTTTATTTCGGATTCACCCTGGCGTTTTTTGCAACGCTTATTCGTCATGTTAACTTATGCAAATTTAAGTTGACATGATCTTGGCGCAAACGTGACAAGGCTCAATATGGGTTATTTCCGAATGCTCATTTGCCAGTTTTCCTCCCACATGAATTAAACTGTCCTTATATCAACGTTTAACTTTTATTTATCTTGGATGCAATCTTGGGATCTTAAACGCTTAAAAGTGGGGTTTGTCGAACAATTTTTTTTGCGTCTTATCTTTGCCGAGATCGATGATTTCTCCTTCTCCCCACTGTGAGAAAAGAGTGCCTCGGTTAAGGAAAAATTCTCGGCTCTACTCGGCGTTACTTACCCGGGTTATTTTAGGTCGAACGAGTTTAAGCGAGCAAATTTCATGATTCTTTTTCATAACTCTTGAAAATCCAGCAGTTACAAAATACTGTAAAATGCACGCTTCCTAATTTCTTTCAAATGTAAACATTCGGTAGGTCGACATTGCCTGCCGACGCGTGACGCGTGCCGAAACACAGCACTCTTCCTTGAAGAAAAAAATAACTAAACATGAGCGGTGCGGCACAGAAACTTTGATAAACACTCCTTTGGTTAAAGAAAGAGTATTTTACCGTTTGAATGAGCGATTTGTATCAAATTCAACTGGATCGCGGAACGCTTCAGACAGTAAATGTTTCGCAAACGACTTGCCGACGCGAGCTAGAGATCAAGTAAGTGTTAATAAACGGGAGTTTGTCGGTGAATTTGCGAAGTGATCGAAAAACTCGAAATATGATAGCTTTCACTGACGTTTTAACAATATGCAAACTTCGCTTTGAAACCTGGCGCTTTTTCATTCCCAGATTCATTGTCCTTTGTTTGACCAACAATGCTTCATATAGAGAATTTATGGGAATGCATGACAAAGAGACGGGGGGGGGGGAGGGGGGGGGAACTCCCATAAATTTTGGATAGGTGTGTGCCGCGAAGGGTCGTAATCCCTGACCCTATTTAAGGATGAAGCAAACGAAAATTGATACCCTATTTAAGGTCCAAACCTGAAAAATGACACCTTATGTAAGGGAAAAACAAAAACTAAAAATAGCTTGAATGGGTCAACACAATCTTTATAAAATACCTTTGCTAATACTTTAACTTTAACAGAGCATTTGTTTTCCGCTTATGTGGCACCCTTTCTAAGGATCACACCGGGAACACTATGCCAACGTGGTCAAAAATGATACGCTATTTAAGGATCGAGAAGCTCAAAAACCATACCCTATTCCGCGGCACGTACCTATGGGAGTGCCCCCCCCTCCCCATCCGGGCAAGGAGACATCTAAGCGCGTACACTACAAAATACGCTCGTATAATATGCGAAGTTCGGGTACAGTAAAAACCCGCGTGTAAGAACCTACTTTTTTAGAGTTTGGCAAAACAGGTTCTTATATTTTGGGGTACTTGCTGGCATTTTAGGCTAAGTAGGTTCTTAATTAGGTTCTTAATTTTTACGGAGTAGAAAATAGTATAATATATGGTTTGTTCTTCAGTAAAAACTGTTATTTTATAGAATAAATGCTTATAATCAACAGTTTACATTTAACATACATTGTGCATTTTTAGTTCCACTGTGCAATTTTTTGATCTCTAAAGACAACCTTTTTGGTAAAATATTATAAATAAAATAGTTTAACCCCACATATAAGAACCTGTTGGAATTTTTTTGGCTAAACAGGTTCTTATATTTTGGGGTATTAAAGTAGCAAATTTCTGCCAGGAGGTTCTTAAATTTCTAGGTTCTTACACGCGGGTTTTTACTGTATTTTTGAGCTGCACTGTTACAAGACATCGCGACATCACAAATTGAATGGCGGCTTATGCAAGTTTGTTGGATTTCTGACCAAATTTCTTTCCTTTTCAGAACACAAACTGGCAACTATCACACCTCCCGGGAACATTTGTCGATTCGTCATACGTTCCTACCTAAACCTAGAATTAGTTCAGTGCTAAATTATATTGTTGAAAATTAACCTGTGTTTTGCTTGTACCGAGTTGTCGGTCCGGCTACTCAAAGCAGGATTAACATTAAACCAGGATTAATGGTTTTGTTTAGAGTCAAGTGAACCTACTTTTGAGCAGTTAGACCCTGCACTGGCAACCTGATCAAAGAAAAATTTGTAGCCCTGGCAACCTCTTTCCCATGCAATTAAAAGTTGCTGGGCAGCAGCGCCCTCGTGATATCTAGAAGGAAACAGATTTCAAACCATTACGTAACATAATACAACTGTTGGAAAGGAGGCTGCACAATCTATCCCTTTCACGACCTTTCACCATACTTGCACGTCAGCATTCACTGCTGATAGGCATACTAGTATTTTATTCTATTTCTCAGCCGACAGCAAGCTTTTTAAGCACTGAGTTAGAATCAAGTCTTATCCTGCTGTATGCCGTTTTCAACCAAAACAACCTCTTCAACACTTTACTTATATCGGCTAAAGCCTTCCCGAAAGAATTAGAATCAACCAAGAAACCCGTGCGCTCTTTTCATTTCGGAGGAACCAAGAAACCAAGAAACCTGTGCGAGACTCAAAATACGCCGCTTACTTTAACGTTAACGTTTGCAATGCCCTAGGCCGAACCCTATCCCTGGCTCTAACATTTTAATGTTACCTAATCTTGTTCATACAGTGTGTCCTGCCAAAGAACTTGACTGGGATAAAATTAGCCTAGAGTTTCCTTGTACACTAGAAACAATTTTCAATTGGTTTCCTGCCTCTTACTGCCCTGTATAATGACCAAAAACGCTGGATTGCTTGTGTTTTAACAAATACTGGCCGCCATCTTGGATTTGACTGAGAGGCTCCTGGGAACTAGACTCATCAATCCCATGATGCTTCTAGGCACCATATTTGAAAGTTCGTTGGTTTAGTGCACAAGTACGGATTTTCAACGGCTGAAAAATGCTCAGTTTTACTCAGAATGAACCCAGGATCTTGCACTTTCAAGACAGAAAGTAAGTTCTAATATTTAACAAATTGTAATGCTCTTTGAATGAACCTTTTCTTAGGATGTTGTAATCGATTAACTGTAACGATCGAAGCGATGAAATAAACGACGAAATCACTGAACGAGTTCTAATTTTAATGTTTTCCACGACGACGGTACGCGAATGTTTATACAATACACACGCTTCCTCGAAAAAGACGATACCATTCATTCTAACAGATATCAGATAACAAAATGTCTGATTTGACTATCAATGTTCAACATAAAATGTCACGGTAACTAAACTTAGGTAACACAAAGTGTCCAGGCTAAAAGTCTCTCTAACATTTTCCCCTCCCGAATTGATAGAGTGATACTTGCAATTCGCCTACAAAAATAAACGTAAGTCACTGTTCAAAATCTCGTGTCTCAATCAGTGTCTGCGAATTCCAATGGGGAAATTCTTGTTACAGATCGTTTGAGGAGCTTGTCCCCAACTCGAACATCAACAACTCTAACGAGCTCGTCCCTGCCTGGATATGTTCGTTCAATGCGCCCAACCTTCCATTCTCTTCTAGCCGCACTCGGGTCGATGACCATAACTACATCCCCAATTTTAAGGTTCTCTGTGGGACAGAACCACTTGGGACGGGAGCCGATATGGGGTAGATACTCCTTCATCCAACGTCTCCCCACATGTCGAGTCAACTCTTGCACTCGCCTCCATCGTTTTCGGGGATTGAATCCTGTGCTATCCACACTTTCGGGAATGAAATCGCCACCCATATGACCAATGAGGAAATAGTTGGGCGTCAGTACCGACTCATCATTCGGATCATCACTCAATGCTGTCAACGGTCTTGAATTCATTAAACTCTCGACTCCAGTGAACGTTGTTTGCAGCTCTTCGTCGTTAACATCTGCATCTTTCAGGACAGCATTGATGGCTCGCTTTGACGATTTGATCATCGATTCAAACACTCCCCAAAATGAGGAGCGGCTGGAGGATTCCAATACCAAGTAACACCATGACCAGATGTCATGCGCTGGAGCTGATCGTGATCTAGTTTACTGACTAAATCTCGGATTTCTTTCTCGGCACCCACGAAATTCGTTCCATTGTCACTAAGCATTTTCGTCGGCCATCCTCTCCTTGCTGCCATTCGTACGAATGCGTTGAGAAACGCCCCGGTCTCCAATGAAGTGGCCATCTCCAAATGACAGCAGTGGGTTTGCAAACACGAAAACAAACACAGGTAACGTTTAGCACGAGATCCACCACGCCCTTGAATAGTCAGGTACGGTCCTCCGAAATCCACTGCACAATTAGCGAATGGTTTTGTTGTCACCTGGAGACGGATCTGAGGTAATGGAGCCATTTGTTGCTGAACTGGCTGCACTTTAAAACGCCTTGCACATTCCCGGCACTCTCTGTTCGCTCGTTTGACTAGGTACTTTTCTCGCAGATGGTTTATGGTGTTGTTCACCCCCATTTGATGGCCCTCACTTTCGTGATAGTAGCGCACGATTAATCGCGTGACATGATTCTTCTTTGGAAAAATAATTGGGAATTTGACATCAACTGAGAGATCGTCGGAGTGCCTCAATCTGGTATTTGAACGTAGGGTCCTGTCGATAAGGATTGGAGTGCGGGGGAGCAACGTGGACTTTCGCGGTAGAGGCTGATTCTTTGTCAGTGCTTCGATTTCACCGCTAAATGCTTCGTTTTGAGCTTTTCTGATGATTTCTGTTTCGGTATTTGACAGCTCTGCTGGTGTTAACTCTCCACGCTCTCTCTGACATTCTGGCCTTCGGCAATTGTTAACGAATCTCTGTACCCAGCTTCTGACAGGCACTAAAGACAGTCCGACCTCCAATTGTCCGTTGAGTTTCACTTTATACCACTCGGAATATCGGGAGGGCTCCAAACGCCACTCTTCATTTGATTCACGGTCATTGGCCAACTGCTGAACAGCATTGTAGCTGGTCGGGCTCTCGTTATTCGGTCTGCATGTTACTTTGATCTCGCACAGTACTTCGCGTGATGGTTTGTCAAACTTGCATTCTGGCCATTCTGTCTCGGGACTACGTAAGAAATTAGGCCCATTCAGGCACTATTTTGTACTGTCGCTTAGCTCTTGTACAGTCATTCCCCTGGTGCCAAGGACTGCTGGATTCATATCTGTCGGTACATAACGCCACTGGTCAGGGTTAGACTTCTCATGGATCTCGCCAACGCGATGAGCGACAAGGGGTTTGTATTCACGGCTCTTTCCTCGAATCCAGAAACCGACATTCGTGCTGTCTACCCAGTATGTAACACTGCTCGCTTCAAAACTGAGCGCCGAGCAAACTTGCTTAGAAAGTCTCAATCCAATTAGCGCTCCCATGAGTTCCAGCCTCGGAATACTCAGAGCCTGCACTGGTGCCAACCGAGTCTTCGATGCGATAAGCCGAGTTGTTATCGTTCCGTCGGCGTATTCGTGTCGGCTGTAAACGGCGGCTGAATAGGCTCTCTCCGAGGCGTCTGAGAATGTGTGCAGGCTGACGGAACTGATTTGCTTACTGGCGTCTTTCAAACAGCGAGGAATCTTGATTTCTTCAAGGAGTGGTAGCTCACTAAACCAGTGTTTCCACTGTTCCGTTTGTTCAGGCGGGATATCTTCGTCCCATTCCAATGCTGCTAACCATGTCTGCTACATGAGTAGTTTGGCCTTGACCACGAAAGGCGAGAGAAAACCCAGCGGATCGAACAGGGTTGTTGTTTTCTTGAGGACATTCCTTTTGGTGTACTTGAAGTCCTCTGGCGGCGGCGAATAATAGAACAGGAACTCATCATCCCGCGCGGCCCAGGACACACCCAGTGTTTTCGTCACCGGCAACTGGTTCTTCTCTAAGTCAACTTCAGAGGCGCGGTCTTCGTCGGGAACATCTGCCAACACTTCTGTTAGGTTGGACACCCACTTCCTGACGTGAAATCCTGCTTTATCACCCATTTCGGTTAATTGTCGTCTCGTCTCTATGGCAACCTCAACGGATTCGAGTGAGGGCATGAGGTCATCCATGTAGCAATGATTCTTAACTGCATTCGCTGCCTGTGGGTATAACTCTTGGTGGATTTCAGCATGCTTCTGCCATGTAAACTGGGCACAGAATGGGCAATAACAGCCACCAAATACGAAGCGGAGAAATTCATAAACCTCTGGTTCCTTGCGAAGGTTCAGTTCACGCCACAGGAAACGGTGCATCGGTCGGTCTTCTTCACGTAACACAAGCTGATGGTACATCTGGCTAATATCACCGACAAGGGCCACCACCTCTTTTCGGAACTTGACGATGATGTCGAAGACATCGCTTTGAAGTTTTGGACCAGTGAGAGCTTCTGTGTTAAGGCTCTTTCCTTCGCAGGTCGCTGAGCCGTCAAATACTATCCGCACCTTTGTAGTAGACTTTTCTGGTCTCACTACTGGAAAGTGAGGCAAAAACCATTCGCAGTCGAGTTTCGGTTGGTCGGGGGGTACTCGGCGGATGTACTGCTTATCCACGTAGTCATTCAGTACTTGTTGATATGCCACAGCCACATATCTATTCCGCTTAAGCAGCTTCCTCTCTGTGGACACCAATCTTTTCTTCGCCATCTCTAGGTTGTTCGGTAATTGCGGTCTCTCGTTTCTCCACGGAACTGCGACTTCTTAGTGCTTGCCATCAAACTTCAATGACTTGCTAACCTTGTTCCATGCCATCTTGTCTTCCGGTGTTAGGTGTGGTTCGGTAGGGACGATTCCGATGCTTTCGAGGTCCCAGAAGCGTTTCAACAGGTTGTTTAACTCTGAATTCTCGGTCTCTGCGGCGATGGGTCCGGTTTCTTCTATCTGTAGGCGGAATGTGTGATGAAATCCGGTGTAACTGCATTCCTTAGGGTCAAGATCTTTAATCTTTCCGATATCAGTCCATCCTAAGGGACAAAGTCGGGCACAGGGTTCATTCGGACCTCCGGTAACTTCTTTCATTGAATACATCAATTCAAAGTGATCGGCTCCTACATCAATTTGATTTCCTCTGGCAAGGGCTGGGTACCGAATTCCTTTCAAATGATTCCACTTGCCATGAACCTTCGCCAATTCACTGCTTTCAGACCACCGCAGATCCTTTCCGACGTTTTGGCGGTTATCTCTGTGTCGACGCGGCCATCTTTGCTTTCGAGGCCAATCTTGATTGTACTTGACAAGAAGCGGACGCTCTGATCGTTCGCAACCTTGACTGTGATCTTTTCTTTTTCACCTGCGAGGCCGAGTTCTTCAACAATATCTTCGTTAACATACGTGGTGTCGCTGCCTTCGTCTAGAAGACAGTTTACAAGGACTCGTCTCCCTCCATTCTTCAGGATAATCGGAACTGTTCGTAATGCCATTTGCTGTCTTTGCTCCTGATCGGTGAACGTTTCCATGGTAACTGGTCGGTTGACAACATTCCCCTCCATGGTCAATCCCGGTCTTTCATGGGTGCTGTTCGGCGTCTGAATAGGCGTGGACTGAACACGGCGCAGTGGCGCGGTCTGAGAATGAACGAACAGTTCGGCCTCTGGTCGCAACCGGAACTGCCAAGGTGACTTCTCATAGTGAAGGAGATGGTGGTGATTTCCTTTGCATCCGTTTGTGTTGCACTGTCGGCTCCTTTGGCAAGACTTTCCATGGTGGTTATCTCCTAGACATCGGAAACAAAGTCCTACTTGTTTCACCATTTGCCACCTGTCATCGCCACACAGCTTCTGAAATGAGTTACATCTCCAAATCGGGTGATTTCCGGAACACTTGTGGCACTTTTGACTTTTTCCTTCAGTTCTCTGGCCGAAGAAACTTCGGGGATTTCTTCCACTCCTTTGTCTGTCTAGTTGACTTTCCGGTGAGATACCATTCTTAATCTCGGTAGCTTGTATTTCGTAGGCAGCTTCCTCGGCAACCCAGTCTTTAACGTCTCGAGGGATTCTTGGAGCTTGCTGTCGTTTAACCACCGATAATACTGGGCTAATAAGCGCTCGGGGATCTTTTTCAAAATCATGGTATGTAGCGTCCCGCCTTCTAAGTCGGATTCGCGGCCATTCTCTTTAAGAGTAATCACAGCTCTCTCAAGGACGTCGGCAAATGTTTCTAATTCCTTTGCGTTATTGTCTCGGAGCGGTTTCAGCTTTCGACGTTCTTCAAGATGGGATTGAACTTGTCGTCGACTCCCTCCGTACTTGCGAAACAATCGTGCTTTAGCTGCCTTGTACGATTCAAGTGAGTAGCCAAGCCCTTTTATCGTGTTAGCAGCTTCACCGGCGAGACACGCCTCCAAACGGAGCATCTTGAATTGAGGCTGGTAAACGCAGCGTTCCACTTCTGAAACTCCATCTTGTTCCCTGTAAAGACTGGAATTCTAATTCGTTCGAGTTGCCCGTGCGTGGAAATACCGGCAAAATTAGGATTGACAGGAAGTTGAGGTTTTGAAACTGTCTCGATTACGGAATATTTATCGGGGTGCGATTTTTCGGACTCTCTGTTTTCGTTTTGTTGTTCATCGTTCGTAACCATTTGCACGGCGGTATTCTCAGGTGAAGTGGACTGATGAATTTCCTGATCTCCTTTATCCACAAGTCCTAATTCATTGTCGATATCTTACTCTAATTCCTTTCGTCTCTTGATTACTTTGTCGTTCACAGCTTGAAGCTCTTTCTGTTGGCGTTCTAATTCTTCTAGCTTCATTTCGATTTCCCGTTCTAAGTTCTCCTTTCTAGCACGCGCTTCCGACTCGGCTCTTTCTTTTTGTCGTCTTCTTTCTGATGTTTCGCTACCATCAATGGAATTCGCAATTGATCGCGATTTTACTTGAACAAGGGATGCAAGCAACAAGCAAGCTGAGCCAGTTTCGCGATCAACTTGTTCAAGGAGGCGTCTGCTTCGTCGCTGACAAAGTGATTTCGTTGGTCCCCCGTCAGTTTTATAAATACCTCTTTACTACTAGCTGATCATGAGTTCGAGGTCTGTACTATAAGTTACGGACCGAGTTTATTCCTGTTGATTTATGGCCCGTTAGCGTGAAGGGCGAGGGCCATAAATTAATGGGAAAAAACGAGGATACAATATAACTTACAGTATATCTCGTACCAAGGAAACGAGGTTAGTGAGATATTTAGTAATCTCTGAGGTTAATACGGCACGCAGGAAAGAAAACTAGTTGAAGTCAAGCAGGCCGTACCGTAGAATACGGCCCGCAAAATTGACCAATCACAGTGCGTGCACTAAGTGAGAGATAATTAATAAATCCTTTTATGGCAGTGGCAGTGTCAGGCCAGGCATGCATACACCCTAATTATGATAAACAATAACTGATAGATCTGGACTAGGTTTGCCATATTTTAGATTACCATTTTGTGCTTCTTTGCTATTTTGTCGCCTAAGGTTTTTGGGATGTGCGTCTTAACATCTGGCAATGGTTCCAGCTCAACTTCAGTATCATAAGGTGTTCCAGTTGGAGACACCTCTGGTGTCGCAGATTGGGAGCTAGGTATAAAACCTCCATTCTGTTTTACTGCTCGTATTCTGGGAGAAATAGGTGCAACTGGAGTTTTTTTAGCCTCTCGATCAACTAAAAACAACATTGAAAACCAATCAGGGCTCGGGGAAAATTATGGGCCTTTGGGTAAATAATTTAAGCTGTCCAAAAAGTGGTGTTTATATATAGTGGTTGCTTTAGTTTGAAAAAAATCCCTATTGTTTTGTTCAGAAAATAATCATGCAGTACTTATACATACATACCAACTAATACAATAAGCTCGATCCCCCTTGAAAAGTAAATGGAACTTTCAAAAGGTACAGAGATCTGAAAAGCCATTAGCTATAAAAAGCACACCATTTTGAGAACACACACAACATTTCAGTATGGACCAGGCTGTCTAGAGATTTAATTTTTTGGAACACCGAGTCAGTTGAGCAACCTTTAGTAAGAGGTACTTGAAGGACTGGAAATAATATGGTGGAAGAAATAGAGTTCTACACATTTTAACCTTAGTGTGTATATTAAAATTTGAACGAATTTCCTTTACTCGAGCAACATAAGGAAAGAGGAGCTCAGCAGACAGAGAAAAAATGTTTGATTCTGTTGTTTTCCTCAAAAGAGAAGTACATTGTACGAAAATAAACCATTCATGCTTAAGCTTGGAAAAAAATAAATGCTAGCTGTGACTGAAAAAGTTTTACAATGAAGATATGAATTGCATTAATTATTATCTAATGTAACACTTAATTTATGTAGTTATTATATGGGTGTGAATTCATACACACAGATATAATAATATACTTTGTTTTGTTAATTTAATTTTATTTAGTAATAAATATTATGATTACCTTGGCTTGTTGGCAATTCAACCAGACCATTTTCAGTTTCTATCCTCGTTCTTTGAAATTTTCGTCTTCTCATAAATGACATCCACACAACAACCGCAATGAGAATAAAAAAGAGAATACTGCTGATTACCCCAAATATTATCACTAGGCTGTTGGCTGAATTGGGGGCTGTGACAGCTGGATTTGGACTTCCCATAGTTGTTTGATCAGGTCCACAGTTCCTATCCGCTCTGGGACTACAATGTTGATTAGTAGCATTCAAGCTTTGCCTGATGCATTCAGGCTGTATTTCATCTTTTCCGTTAAAACAACAGAACGAACATCTTTGACAGTTGTTATGAAGCTTGGTGAGGTAATAACCCTGAATACAAATTCCACTGCATTTAGTGTCGGAGCTTCTGGTGCAATTAGCTGCCACAATTTCATGCTTTGCACAATTGTGACAGGAACTGCAGGGCGCTGAGTCTAACTCATCTGAGAAAGTTTTGCCATCAACGCATTGTTTGCATCCAATGCCTTTGGGTGGGTAAGGGACACGGGAACCACAGGGTGGAGTCATTCCATGACCAGGATGACATGTGTCACACTTTAAGCAACTTTTGACTCTTGTACTGTTATTCGGCCATGTGATGGTATAATGGTTATGCTTACAAATCAGACTGCTGCATTCATGTACTTCCTGGGAAAATAATTATAATAAATTTAAAGTAGAGTAAATGGAGTTAAAAGCACAGTGATAAGAAAGCAATGGTCAGAAATCAATCAATCAAAAAATACTGCTGTAAATAAATGACTATTAATCAATAATAGTGTTAATTAGTAAAGCTGCCGTATATTTCCAGAGAAGTCCACTCGCAGGAATGATTGGATTTGGAGTGAAGCTTTCGAAGTATAATTTGGGTTCAGCCCCTTTTAAATGCTTATTGACTCAGCTGTTGACATAGTATCTCGAAATAGTCACAACTAAATCAGCTGAACATGCCAGAAGTGACCTTCTCTCTGAACAACTCATCAGTTGATAATTTTTTTTTCTGATGACCCAAGCTGTATACCTGCCAACTCTCACACATTATGCATGATTCTTACGCCTGCCGACCAAAGACATCGATCTCATGCATTGACGACAACCTCTCAAACCTGACTTAGAAATCCGGATGACTTATCCTTCAACACATTAAGAAGATAAATTCAATTCAATATTCCCCTTAAATGTTCCAACAAACAGCGCTTAATGTCAAGATTGAGTCCTAACTGTATCATAATGTGCAAAAATGTTGCATTTTTGCATTTGAGGGACTGAAAATGAACTCAAATAGCTTTGGAAGTGTTTGGAAGTCATCAGAACATCTTCAGATATGTTTGGTAGTATTGGAAGTCGCCGGAACATTTTCGGAAATTTCGGTCATGAGGAGATGAAAATGTCACGCGTTTGACTTAGTAAAGGTTGGCAGGTATAAAGCAGTCAAAACATAAGGTGCATGCAAGTGTTCAAAAGTTGTTAAATGCGCTTGTTTAATTGTCAATGCAAATAATTTCAGAGATCAAGAAACCCACAAGAAAACTTATATCACTGAAAAGAAAGAAAAGTTAAAAGCACAGATTTGTAAGTGCTCTTTGAAAACAAAACAGAAAAGTTACCAACTTGCTTCAAACTTGTTGAATAATAATAATAATAATAATAATAATAATAATAGTGGTAGGTAAGCTTATGGTAGGTAGGTTTATTTCACAAATACATGGCAGCCCTCTAAGGGCTGAATTGCGTATTTACAATAATAATAATACAGTAATAATAATAACCTTACTTTTTAATTGTACACTACCTTTTCACTCTAGTTTCACTAGCCGGAAAACAGGCCACGCCTTGGCGCCCTGTGTTCCTTTTAACTGTATAGCATACAGATAGTTTTTACTGCTGCATAATAATAATAACAATAATAGCATAATTCTGGCTTGAAGGGTTCTGACCGACACCTTTACGACCGCTATCAGAGAAAACACGGGCACGTCGTTTCGTTTGGTCTATAACTATTCTTATAGACTGGAGCTGAAGCCAGAAGTGGTAGACGTGGCTGGCGGGGAAGCCGCCATAGACCAATATCACATGGCTTGCACTTCCCTATTCTTTCAAAGAATCAGCGAGGTAAGGGCTTGGATAAAGGAAAAAGAGGGGGAAAGGGAGGAAGAGCCTTTGTTGTTTCCAAACACAAAATGGAAATTTGTGTCGTTTACAACAGTTGACCTGAAAGTTGTTTACGACCGGGCGCCCCTGTCGGGCGCGAACAAACTTCCCAAATGGTTGCACGATCAAGTCCACTCCCGCGCAATGGTGACTGTGGACGGGCACGACGACAACTTGTGTGTTTGGCGGTGTATTGCGATTTTCGGTGGGTCGGAGTTGATTGCTGTGAAAGAGTGGCAAAGGATTTGGCCGAAAAGTTTTTGGGCACGAAACCAAAGATTGCCAGCCCACTGCTCTGGAGAAAATAGGTGAGGTGGAGGCGATGTTAAATGAAAATCGGCCCGTGGATAATTCAATTGGAATCAGGGTGTTTGAGCCCTCGCTGGAAGAGGAAGAAATTGTTTGGCATTTGCGAAAAAGGCCGTGCGAATATATGAAAGAAATCTTGACTTTGGGTATTTACAATGGGCACGCCTTCCTGATTACCAAAATGGAAACGCTGATCAAGCATTATGGTTGTGGGGTTTGTGGCGCTCGGTTTATGAAGGCCTGTAACTTGAAAAGGCATGCAGCGACCTGTTTTGCGGGAAACACTTAGGTTTCTTGCAAAAATTGGCCAACCCTTCTGCCAAACTCGGTCTTTGTGCCACAACCCAAAATTTTCTCCAAAGCCATAATCTGGATTGAAAGAGAGATGAAAGCCCTCGGCATTCACATTTATCATCAAATATGCGGGCACGAGAGCGAGCGGTATGTGGCCACTTATCCTGTGGACGGCTTCAGTTTGGAGCACAAAAAGTTTTCCAATTTCACGGGTGTTTTTACCACGGCTGTCCCCATTGCAACCGCAACAGAATGGACGTGCTGACCAAAAAAACCCCGAGGCAGCTGTATGAAGAAATACAGAAAATCACAAATAAGCTGAAAGAAGCAGAGTTTGAAGTGGTTGAAAAATGGAAGTGTGAGTTTGACCAAGAAAATCTGGTTTACCCAGAGGGTGAAGGGTGGGAATGGGACAGGGAACCAGTCGCGGTTCCGCTGGAGATGCCCGAAGAAGCGAAACCAATCATTTACCCCTTCTTTATTTTCTTCGATTTCGAAGCCATAATACGGCGGCAAGAGCAGTTTTGGGCCACCACAGATTTGCGCTTTGTCAGCGCGCACACGCCGATTTCGGTGTCCATCGGGGACAACTTTCAGGAACCGATCACGCATTTGCAGGGCAAAGACCCACAAAAGCTAATTGAAGCTTTTGTGAAAGAGTTGGAAGCCCGAGCAACAAAAATCAGGAGAAACGTTCTCACAAACTTTTTCCCCACCGACTTCAAACACTTGCCCAAAGGCGCGCGGCAAAAATTGTTCGATTGGTGTTTTCAAGTGCCGGTGATCGGCTTCAACAGCGGGAAATACGATCTCAAAATGATTAAAAACTATTTCGTGAACGAGCTGGCAGAAAGCAACGGTGAGTGCCAAGTTGCCCAGTCGAGCAGCAAAATAATGCATATTAAAACGAAAGGGTTTCATTTTCTGGACATTATCAACTATCTCGGCCCCGGGACGAACTACGATTCGTGGGTGAAGGCTTTCAAATGTGAGGGGCAGAAATCGTGGCTGCCGTACGAATGGTTTGATTCCCCGAAAAGCTCGATTACCCCCGGCTGCCCGATTATCCGCATTGGTTTTCAAAGCTGAAAGAACAGTACGTTCTGAAACTCTGGAAACAATGAAAAAGATTTTTCCACGAAAAGGGAATGATCTGGACGTGCGGCCGGGCATCGAAGCAATAACCAAGATGAAAGAGTTCTACGCAGAGAAAAAGATCGACATGCTGAAAAAAGCGGTGTCGATCCCAAGTGTCAGTTTGCGGTACCTGCTGGATGGGGCAATCCGCGAACTGGCAAAAGAAAGGGGGGGGGGGGGTCCAAAGTTGTGGAACCCGGGCGACGAAGCCAATGAAATGTTAAAAGGCGCGGTGTTGGGCGGGACGAGCATCGTGTTCAGGCGCTACCACGCGGCCAGCGAAACCTTCATTCGCAACCACCGGTATAAGAACCCGAAACGGTGCGCGGCAATTTTGGGGTACGACGCCAACGCCCTGTAGCTGTCCACCATGGCGAAAGACATGCCGTGCGGGCAGGGTCCGAGTCCAGGAAAAGAAATGGTTCGGTTTTGCGGAGGTGGACATCGAAATACCCCAAAAGCTGTGTGGGTGTTTGAAGAAATGCCGCCGTTCTTTGTGAACAAAGAAGTCCCCGAGGCGGCGGTGCCTGGGCACATGAAGGAATACATGAAAAGAACCAACCGGAACAGAGGCTCCGGCAGAAGATTGGTGGGCGCTCTGCGGCCGAGAAAATGTTGATTTACGCCCCACTGCTTGAGTGGTACCTGCGCCACGGCGCCGTTCTGACAGGGGTGTACCGAACCATCGAGTACACACCCCGAAAGCCGTTCGTGTGGTTCGTTGACCGAGTCACGCGGGCGAGGAAAGAGAGGGACAAAGACAAAGACAAGGCCCTGCTGGCGGATGTTTTCAAACTTCTGGGGAACAGCGCCTACGGCAAGCTAATTGAAAACAAAGAACGACAAACCACTGTCAAGTACACAAAAGACAGGAAAGCCGTCGACAGGCACCTCAGAAGCGCGTTCTTCAAAGACCTCAACATTTTTGGCGGGGCGTTCGAGTTCGAAACCCGTAAATGACAAATTCAGATCAACTGTCCATTCCAGATTGGTATTGCGGTGTATCAGTTGGCGAAATTTCGGGTTCTGGAGTTTTATTACGACTTCCTGCTCAGGTTCGTGGACCGGCGGGACTTCGACATGATGCAAATGTACACCGACAACCTGTACATGGCGGCCAGCGCGCAAAACCTCGAAGACATGCGGATACAATACGAAAAAGAAAAGGACCGATGGCTTTCGCTGAGCAGCGAAACCAAAAGAACCCCAGGGGTTTTCAAACTGGAGTGTGTGGGCGAAAAATGACGGCCCTGTCGTCGAAGTGTTATTTCGTCTCCACAGCCGACCAGAAACACGATTTCACAACCAAGGAGTTGGCCGGCTGATGGCAGATATGGACAGGGCCAAACCAGATTTCAACAAAGCCCCAACGCAGTGGGGTGAAGAGCTGTTCCGGCGCGAGTGCGCGGACAAGCGCATGGTGCGACTGCCCGCGAACAAGGCCGCAGGGGAGAAGCGCCTGGCGGCCAAATGGAACGCGCGCTCCTCCCTTCACGCCCGGGCCGCGCTTCGCCACAGATCCCTCGTCGGACAAATGAGCACCAAAGGAATGACCAAAGTGCAGAACCGGCTGACGTGGGCCAGATTCAAGGCTGCGTTGCACGGGGCCAATGACAAGGCTGTGAACAAGGGGTTCCGAATTCAAAACGGGCGGATGATGAACTATGAGCAGCACAAGTTGGGTCTGAGCGCCTACTACGAGAAGCGGTGGGTGCTTCCGGATGGGATTCACACAGAACCCATCGAATTTCACCTCCCCACTAGCCAGGCTTGGTAGGAGGAAGTTCGGTATTCGGTGGGACAACCATTAACTCTTCGCGAACAAAGCTGTGTTTTGGTCCATTGGAAAGCCAATACATCACAGGTTGGTCGGGTTTCGTCATGACCCTGCACACCGCGTAAGTTTGCAAAGACCAAATAGGATCTGTGGCCCTTGGCACGCCCCCTTCCAACTCGCCAGGTTGAAACAGATAACGCACTCCCACGCCAAGGGGAAGCTTTTTTTCGGCCATTCCAACAGGTCTGGAATACGGAGTTGCTGCTTGTGCGAAAACAGATTGTTCCCGGATCACATCTGCAGGTTTTAACCCCATCAGCCGGGTGTTTTGTTGGTTGAGCGCAGCCACAACCCCAGGAAGCCGTGCCACCCACACAACAGACCGCTCGCCCTCCGGCAGCCTCATTTCGACTGCGTACTGGTGCCCGAACAGCCGTTCGGCGAGCGTGTGGTTGAAACGTTCCACGATTGCTTGGTCGAGGTGCACTTCCACATGTCCACGGCGAATGCCCGTTCCATGCCCCTCTATAGCTCTGGAAACAGCCCCCATAAACTTCCTCCCAGGGTCCACCTGCAGCAGCTTTGGCCCCTTGAGAGGCCCACGCTTGTAAATTTCTCAAATGCGCGGGCAACTTCGTCAGCATTTTTGAGGTCAGAGGCTCAGCTGCCTTGGAGCGGCTGGCCACGTCGACCACGGTCAGCGCGTATGTGAAAGTTTTACGCCCCACCTTTTCGTGCGGCATGAAGAGCAGGTCAGGTGGGGGGAACGTCGTTGGGTGTTGGCACGTCAAACTTCGGCCAAGGAATGCGCCGCGGCGCGGGAAGAAAGATCTGCCAAAGAGCCTGCTTCTGCAACCACTGCTTTGCAACATTGTCTGAAACCTTTGCGGCTTGGGCTAGTTTTTGCACTGCAGCCAGTCCCTTCCAATAATCTTTTGGGCTGTAGTACATTTTTGAAAGGCGCTTCTGCAAGGCAGGGGTTTGTATGTTGAATATATGAAACAGTGGGAAAGATGGCGAACGCACACGAATGTTGCGGCGAAAGAATGAAGGAGGTTTTTGACAGTTTTGAGCTTTTGTGCCAGCGCTGCGAAAACGTTGAGGAGCTCGCCGCTCCAATTAAAACCAAAGAAGAGTTGGGGTAGGCAGTCAACCCCGTTCATACACCAATCTCCGCAATCTCCAAACACACGGACTCCTTGACGCCGTCAACGCCAGGCAAGAATACAACGACCCTTTGCGGTGGAAGTTTTTGGGAAATCTCATCCACGATTTCAGAGAGTACGTTTGCTTTCTGTTCGATTACTTTCAAGCGGTTCCAGAAAAAATTTGGCCACGCAAAGAATAAATTATTGCGAACCTCTTCCCTGTCGTCGAAAAAGTGCAACCAGCAACGGGACGCCGGGCGAAAGAAAGGTTCGACGGCTGGTGGTGGGACGCGAATAGCGTCTAGGACTCCGCGGCGAAACATTTGGCGTATTTCGCCTGGATTTTTCCGGGAATCTCCATGCAGTGGTCACTGATAAAGTCGTCAATTAATTTAACCTTCTCAAGAAATTCCTCTTTCACAAACGCCTCCCCCCGTAGATGAAAGCGGATTGCGTCCAGATTTGTTTTGTACTCAACCCGGGCGAATTTGGCCCTCTCCGCTTTTTTTTCGTATTTTTTGAAGCTTGCCACACCTTTGACGACAAGCCAGAAAGCTGTCAAAGTGGCAAATACATACGGGTTCAAGGTAATGCCCCTTGCAACCGCAGACGTGATGATGGCCTTGCTTGCCACGACATTGCAAATCAATTTTTTTCTCTGAAAAGAGCGAAAAAGCTTGTCGTAGCCCCAATGTTTCTTGTGGTAAAAGCCGTAAAGCTTTTTCAACATCTCGACGGTGTCCCTTGGAAGGGTCGGGTCGATGTGGTTGAAGTCAAATACGTGTATTTTCTGAGGGGGTCTTCTTTCGAAAACGCGGTTGATCCATTCGGCCATTGTATATTTACCAGTTGAAATTTTTCATTCTGTTGAAAGAATGAATCTGGCTTGTTCCTCCATCGCTGCATCCTGGATACCTTTTATGCGGCATGTAATTGAGGCAGTATTTCTGGTGACTACACGCCCGGGGGCAATAAAGAGCACTGACTGATACCCACTTCGTGAATAGCTGTGGGTGGAAAGGGTCCGCCTTTGGGCGTCCAATCAGGAAAATTCAAGATCCAGAGGTCCGTTCATTTCCCAAGCCAACAGCACCCTCAAGTGGATAGTGTTGAAAAGGCGCAACGGCACCCTTGGCGCTGGACGGGGCATGTCAGTCCATTGATTTCTGTCGCTCATCCCACTTATAACAGCGCTGTCGTCTTGATAAACCATTCCTGGCCAGTACACAGGTTTTGAGAAGTGGATGACCCCATCAATGTATCTGAATAAAAGGTCGCCATTGTTGTAAACCGCGTTGTTATTCAAATTCAAACTATTTTGCATTGCCAACCCATGGGCGCTCGAACCAAACAAGGGGCGGTCATTGTTGTAAACCCAGTGGTCATTCAGATTCAAATTTCCCCCCAACTTCGGTTCTTTGAGAAGGAAGGTGTTCATGTTCACATCACCGTGCAATGTTAACTCTCCATTAATCCCATCAAATAAGGTTGTGCGCCCACTTTGCACGTAATTTCCATCTAAATCCAAATCATCACCCAGTTTCGGTTGATAAACGGAAAACCCACCCAGGTCCAGGCGGTCTCCATTGTCATTCCAGTGACGCCCGCGCGGAACAAATTCAGGCCGTTGCTACGAACTTTTTTGTAATTCAAATCCAAATCCCCCACCCCCTCCCATCTTGGGATGCAACAGAGGATGACCATTCAAATCCAAGTTAGTTTGCGCGGTCATGTTGCCATTCTCCTCAGTCCAGACATGATCAAATACACTAGATGGCACATTTGAAACAAAGCCCTCCATACCATAGATCACCATTCTGCCTGTTGGCGAAGGGTTTGCCGTTTCTCCATGCAAATCGAGGAATATGTAGATGGGGGGCGAGCCTCGCCAACAGTGGAATCGCACCAAGGTTTTGACATAGCCAGCAACTGATCCAACGGCCAGGAAGCTTTTTGACGCCTGGCCCCTGATCGACAAAGTGGCCGCGCTTGCGGTCACTCTGACATTTCGCATCTCTGAAGGGAAGAATTCGGCAACAAACACGTAGTACCCAACGGGGAGCGAAAAGAGATCGAACCCAATGCGCGAGCGGTATTGGTTGCTACCATCGGTATCCTTGATCAACGAGAAAAAGTATGCACTTTTGTTGACGGGATGGGGGGATTTGGTAAAGGAGCTGATGCTGAAAATTGTGATGTCGTTTTCACTCGAAGATTCATCAACATCCTCCATCAGATACTGGAACGGGTTTGGTTGGTTGCCGGAAAGGGTCAAATGAGTCGCATCGACATATTTCTTGGTCGCCCCTTCACTTGGGCCCACAGGGTCTTTCAAGTTCGGAGCGTGTGGTTGTGCATGTTGATGTCTCCCGCCATTTGCCCGCAGAAAGTTTGAGAAACGGGGCTTGGTCGACATAAATTTTGTTCGCAACGTCTTTGCCCTTTGCTGGGGCCCCGACATTTTCGATTTTGTGGTTGGCCATCGACAGATCCCTATACATCGCACTCGAGCCATCTCTTTTCACGAAATACTCGTCAACATATCTCTTGGTCGCCGCGTGAGTCGCGGAGGAAGGTGGGGCAAGATTAGTGATGGCGTTGTTGTTCATGTTCAGATCTGTTTGCGCGATCCTCCGCGATCTTGCGATCTTGCGTGATCTTGCGCATGTTCAGATCTGTTTGCCCCCTTTGCTGGGGCCCCGACATTTTCGATTTTGTGGTTGGCCATCGACAGATCCCTATACATTGCACTCGAGCCATCTCTTTTCACGAAATACTCGTCAACATATCTCTTGGTCGCCGCGTGAGTCGCGGAGGAAGGTGGGGCAAGATTAGTGATGGCGTTGTTGTTCATGTTCAGATCTGTTTGCGCGATCGCGTCGAATTTGGTTCGCAGGCTCTGGTCCACGTAGTTTTTGTTGACGGCACTTTCAGCGGGGTTGCTGGAATCAACGTTTTTCAAATCTTCAATGGGCCACCCAGCCATATTCAGATCGCCCAGTGCCGGGTCGCTTCCGTCCCGTTTCAAACAAAGCGCGATTTCAGAGTCGACATAGCTTTTGTTCGTGGCATCGAGGTCGTTCACAGCGTAAACCATGTTGGTGATCAGGTTGCGCCCCGTGTCCAGGTCGCCCGTCATCGCGACGCTGCCGTCTCTTTTGAAGTCGCCCGAGCCGGTCGGGCCTGGTGGTCCTCGGGAGGACCAGGGGAGCCACGGGGGCCTGGTTTTTCTTCTCCCACCCCCCGAAAAAAGCTTCCCGGAAGTTCGTTCAACCACCCCATGTCTTTTCTATATACTCTCGTAGAAATTTTTCTTCATCTCTTTCCTCGGTTTGTCATAATAAAAAAATGATAATTTTGTGTCAGTTGCGGGGTCAAGCAGGTCGCGGACCACCCCCAGATCGGCGGCGGTCCGTCTGTTCTCTCTTGGGAGGAAAGCAAAAATACAAAAATGGATGCAGTTGTCGCGGATGTTTTGGGGGTTTTGAAAAAATCCTGCGAAAGATAGACCACAGCGCAGTTGCGGTGCCGGCCGTTTATAAAATAGTTTATTATGTCGTTTTGGTTTTTTTTACAAACCAAGTCGTCGTGATCATCTGGTTGTCGGGCGGCAGCTCCTCGAGCGGACCAATGTCGTCGCCGCCATGCGCTTCGATCACTTCGTAACCACCCTTGGGGTCGATTCTTTCGGCGAAGTCATCCAGAAGAGCCTGGTACTTGTTCTGGTGAAGGTTCTTCGAGAAAAGCAGAACTTTGTCGTACTCCAGCAGCTGGTACAGCATGTGCAGCAGGAACCGGAACCGCTGGGCCCACAAATCAACATCCGGAAAATATCTTCGGGCATGGTTGGGTCACCCTGCAGCCAATTTGTTTTCGCAGAGCCGGGATCATAGTTCGGAATTTTCATGCTTTGTATGTCCTCATGTGAGAAAACATGTCTTTGCAGAAGAGGCGAAAGAGGGCCCACGGCAGAAGCCGCGCTGGAGAAACAAAAAGACGAAATCAGGCAAACTTTCAAACGAGACAAACTCGCAAAGGCGATGGGGGAATTATCGACAGAGCAGCTTTTCAAACCAATCACGAAGCGGCTGGGGGAGACCACACAGGCCGAGCCACAGCCTGAGGCGGGCCCCGACTATGCAATGGAGGAGTTCGACCGAATCAACCCGCTCGACTGGCAGGAGGGGTTCCGGCCGAAGGCCTCCACACCTCCTCCTTCGCCAGTGCACACCGACGAAAAAGATTTCGAGTTACCTCCACCCCCTCCACCTGCGGAAATGGAGGAAGAGGCCCGCGCAAAACCTGGGAGGAACCGGCGCCAACAAAATTTCTTGAGTCATACAACGAGTCGAACGATTTGCGATTGCTCAGTAGCATGATTACGAAAATGGGGCAAAGCGGGAAAGAAGTTGTGAAAAGTGGAGGATACAAAAGCTGGTCTTTGGAGGACATCAAACGGCGCAGAAATGACATTCTCGCCGCACAAATGCCGCCGCCCCCACCACCACCCGTTCGCACATCCCCACTGTCGGCGAGCCAGCTTCGAGAAAGGAAGAAGAGTTTAAAGAAAAGCCCCCCTACCAGCCCAAAACAAAAACCGATGATACCTTTGGAAGAAGCTGTCATGAGCCGCAGACCCGCAATCGACGACAAATGACGATGAAAATAATGACGTCTGGAATTTTGGAGAAGAAGAATAGATGGAGGGGAGCGGGGCATCCCGCCTGAAGGCGGGAGGGGACTTTGACGAAATGATAAACGACTTGTATGTGAAGCTTGACATGGTGAAAGCGAGAAATACTTCGCTCAAACTGCGAAAAGAGATTGAGCAGTTGGTTTCCAACCTCGTCAAACGCAACTTTTTGACACAAGCTCAACGCCAGAAAATTTTTCGGGATTATATAAGATAACTTTCCACCTGCTGCTCGATTCCCAACTCGCACAGCTACAAAAGGGGCGCTACAACCAAAAGACCCACGATTTTCGAATCTTCTTGAACCCTCCGATCCAGCTCGACCCATAACGGAACTATGAAGCCGCCCTCGACGAGATGATCACAATGACCTATTCGTGGCACAGTGTGGCGGCGAAGTACAACAGCAACCGACTGAAATGGAGAAAAACAGGCGAAACCTGGAAAACTTTGACGTTCCCCGATGGGATGTATGGGTACGCCAACCTCGCCTCGTATTTACAGGCGCACACGGGGTATGTTGACCCTTCTGCCGCGGAGAAAAAATACATTTTTGATCTGTACTTTGATTTAACAATCTATCGAGTCGTGATCGGGGCCGACAAAGACTACGAGCTCGACCTGTCTGTTGGGAACTTCGCCGACCCGCCGGGCTTCGACAAAAAGATTTTGACAGGTGCTACAAGTTTCATCGGCGACAGAATCCCCAACCTCGTTCCCAGGGTTTCTCCTCTTCCCGCCTCCTGGAGCGAGAGAGAATAGACCCTGGTTCAGTCTGGTCATGTCTGTCTGAGGCAATTGAAGACGTTAGGGAGGGGTCCTTATATTTCAATATTTTGTTGCCGTTTGTTTAGTCACAGTCCAAGCGAGGGCTATCGTGTTCTCTACTTGCTGACAATTTCATGCAGTCATCTGGGAAAGTCATCGGTTTCGAAACAACTCTCATCCGTTGGAACTAAAAAGTTTATTTCTCTGATATTCAAAACGCTTTCGATCACGATCACTGGTTTAGTATCGAAAGGCGGCGAGCATGGAGTGATGCGAAGCGCAACCGCAATTTAGTGTTTTATCTGATATAAAGAATAGCATGTTCCCGACCCGGCTGAGACCGCATGTGAGAAAGATGCAGACATGCACAGCCGTTATAAGAGTCCTAATATGCCCATGGACTCTTCATGGTTGCTGTGAAAAAGTTTCGTTTTCATTCGCTACAGTTAAAGTATTGACGCATCCGAATTAATGCTGTAACAAATCAACGTGGTGTGGTACATAATTTTGAGAAGATCGAATGATAATCGTTTCCTGTGAAATGCGCCTCCGATGATTTTCACGGTCAAAGCTTTTGGATCTTCGACAGCCTCTGAAAAATATAGCTAGTTTATTGCTTCTTCTTTCCGAGCCACTTCGAGCAAAATATAAATTTCGAAGAAACTTCGGCTGACAAAATGCTCGTTGCGTTAACCTCTTGGCAAACAAGTGGCTGTTTTGTTTCGTGGTATGAAAAATTTTAGCGTCTGCGGTGCTGTTTGGCTTACCAACGAAGAATTGACCACCGTGTCAAAGCGAATCGAGGAATTGTGTACAACCCTTCGCTCTGACGAAGGGATAGTGATCTGAAGCCGTTATAAATGTAAACATTTAGCGTGCAATTGCTTACTTGTGTTCTTAGAAAGTAATATTTACGTATCACTTCAAGCCTTGATCCCGACTACAGGCGGTAGTTACCCTTTAGCCATTCACAACTTTTATTTTGCCTTTCAACCGTCGCACTAGCCGTCGCCTTGTAATTTTGTTTTGGCGGCTGAGGATTTATCAGGATTTATCCCACTCGACATAGTCCGTGCTACAAGGATAACACGTTTCGTTGGCTTTCGGTACTTTTCCGTTCTCCCCTAGGCTCAGTAGAGACAACTTTCATACTAACCCGCCCCTCCCTAGACTTGTTTATTTGTAATCTCCCAGATTCTGGAAGACACGTGACCAGCCTGAACCAGGGTCTTTTCTCTCTCGCTCCAGGGGGCAGGAAGAGGAAAGACCCTGGGAACAAGGTTGCAGAATCCCAAATTTTGGCCAATCGCCTTTGAATTTTTTTTTTTTTCATTTGTATACACCATGGCTTGGTTTCGTTCGCCACAATGTCTTGAAAAGGTGGACTACGAGCGCATCGATCTCGAGACGCTGATCGTGTTTCCGGGGGAATGGACAGTACCAGAGCAAGAAGGGGTACAAATTCTATTCCAAAGACAGAGATGTTGTCCACGATTAGTACAATGCCTATTTGGCTGTCGAGTACCGCTTCGAAGCAACGGCTGATGGGGCCAACATTGCAAATAATGCACAATCAGCGCCAGTCAACGGGTCTTTCTCACTCATAAGCAAGATGAGGTCCACAGGAAAGCCCCTGTACTAGGCAGACGGTATCCACAAAGTGGTGTTCATCAAAACCTTGTTGGAGGACTCCAAAGACTACGCGATTAGTGTGACGGAAGACGAATTTTGGTATCTCGACACCACTGCCTCAACTGTATCGCGACACAAACTTTCAAGAGGGGCTGGAACAGTGAAAACCATAATTCCTTTAAAACGTTTTTCGTTCTTCGAGGAGCTTTGGAACAGACTTCTCCCCCCGATGCAGCTTGAGTTCGAAATTGTATTGCAGGACGACGCTGAAATGATTTACCAGAACGAAGCCACAGAGCGGCGAATTGTGGTCAAAAAGTTTCACCTGTGGGCGCCGAAACTGTCTCTCACACCAGAAGGACAAAAAATGATGAATGAACAATTTCTGAAACCAACGAAATGGACCTTCTTGCAAGAAACCTTGACCTCTGACACCCCTCAGAGAAGTGCGAGCGGGCATTGGCAAATTTTCCCTGGTATCAAAGGAGCAAAACACGTCTTCATCTTCTTCCAACAATCGCAGAGGCAGAATGCTCTGGACCAAAACCCGTACTTCTTCGACACATTCGACCTCGACGGTGACAATTCGGCTAAATTGAGCTCTTGCCGACTGCAGTATGGTTCAACGTACTACCCTGATCTCGACTACGAGGTCGCGATCTGATCGAGTCTCGTTACAGGAAGAACGACCCCAACTCGGGAACCCAAATTAACTCAACCAACTATTCTTCTCTTTACCCCATTGTCTACTTCGACCTCCGCGCGACCAAAGAAAGTATGACTGGCGATGCGAAGAAAATGATTCTGCATTGGAAGTTGAATGAAGCTGCCAACGCCCACGATTTCATCATTTTCGCGGCCATCTTAAACGAGGAAGAGGTTGAGATCAAGACGGTTTGAAACGAGTTGGTTGTGGGTTGAGACAGAAAATTCTTTTGTTTGGTATAAGATGGCGACGAAGTACCATCCGTTTCAGATTGCCTTGACAGATGGCCAGAAACAAAGCCTGCGAAAGGCTGTTGCCTCGCGAACGGCCGTGACTCTGCGGGTCAAACCCGCACAAATTGGGCGCGGTGATACTCTTCTTCTGACTGTCACCCAAATAAATCACGTAAAGAAAGCCGCCGGCGAGAAGCGCGGCGCGGACATCACGATCAGCAGGACACAAATCGCCAAACTCGCACAGAGCGGCGGCAATCGTTTTTCGACGGTGTTCAGTCTGGCCCGGCCATTGCTTGTGCCTGCAGCCAAATCCGCCGCCAAGGCTTTGGCAACTGTGGGACTGAGTTTCGCGGCAGACAAAGCTTTGAAGAAGATTTTTGGAAAGGGCTACGGCCCGCGGGAAGTGGAACTTTACCGTTTGACGCAAAGGTTGTCGCCAAACCAGAGAAAGGCGATTGAAAGGCACTTGGTTGGGAAAGGAATGGTCAGTGGCGGTGGAAGTGCGCAGTATGGTGGGTTTCTGGGAATGCTGGCTTCCATCGGAGTTCCCTTTGCTTTGTCCCTTGTGCAAAGCCTTGTTGAAAAAGGAATGCAAGTGGGCCCCTCCAGCTCAAGACGCTCTGCGCCCCACCTCCCCCTCCCCCTCCTCGTGGCCAAGGAATGCAGTTTAATCCTCCGTGGTATCGCCCTCCGCCGTTTGGGGCAGTTGGAAAGATTGGAAGAAAAAAAATGAAGCCTCCTGCCCGAAGACAGGAATATAGGGATGTCCCACTCTCAAACATTGATTTGACCAATTGGTGCAAATATCTCAACATCCCCATCAAAGCGATTCCGAAACGAACCCAAACCTTTCCACCACTCGCCTTGTATTTTGAACTTGGATGATTTCGGCAGTTTGGGTACACACAGGGTCGCTTGTTGGCGCGTGAAAGATGTGGAGAATTTCGACTCTTTTGGACAGCACCCCCCGTTAGAATGGGAAAGAGAGATTCTGAAAGCGGGGCACGAAACCTTCCTGCGCAACGAGGATCAAATCCAAACAATCGACAGTGTGCGATGCGGGTACTATTGTTTGTTGTTCCTCAATGAGCGCATCAGGGGGACAAGCTACCCAGATATTCTCCGGATGTTTTCTTCGGATTTGCGTTGGAATGAGAAAGTTGTGAAAAATTATTTTGAACATATAGCGTGATGGTGGACGTCTATTGTGTGAGAGAGAAGCGAAAGACCCCGAATGTCCCGGGGTCAGAAAAAGTAGTCACAACGAAAAATGGGCGAAGAATGTTGAAAGTAAAATGCGCAAGCTGCGGAATAACAAAAACGCGATTCTTGCCGAAGTCGGGAAACTAGCGGGGCCCTCTCTTGCAGAGGGCAGAGGATTGGTAAAGACATTGCTGGAACGGTGATGGATTTTTTTCTTCTTCATGGGGTTCCGTTTCCCGCAAAAAGGGGGGTGGAGATGGGGCGGTACTATGCGTCGGAAGCGATGAGGGATCCCAAGCTCCAACGAAAGGCGATTGATTGGGCTGTCGAGAAGGGCAAGCCGATGTTTCGAAAGGTTGGAAGCACCGTGCTGGATGAGCTTTCGAGCGAAGGTCCGCCCCAAATCCGTTACAAGACCAACAGACCCGATCTCGATAATCCCACCGGGGCGGGAATTCCTGTTCCCTTCCCATTTGTTGATTTAAAAAAAATTTCGGGATGTCATCTCTGACCCCAAACTTTTCAAAGGCCCCGAAGTTTCTGAAAAAGAGGGGAGGGCAATGGTTGCTGAATACAAGCGCCAATACGCAGATTACAAGAAAAGGGGTGGCTCCCGCAGCTACAGCTCCTGGGTGAAATGGAAGGGTTATGGAAGAGGTCTTGGGAGCCTGTTTGATCGCCGGTTTGTTTCGCAGGGTGTATTGGTTCCCAAGTTCGTAACTGACTCAAAGTTTTTGAAAGCTTTCGGCAAAGCCATCCCCAACACCACGGTTTCACAGATGTTCACAAGAAAACCCTACGCAACTACTATGGAACAGGCGTGGATGTTCATAAATTGATTGGGAAACTGCCGGCTCCAAAGGGTGGTTGGACCCTTCCCGGCCATAACTACACCGGGCTTACAATCCCTTGTACCATCAGCTGAGCTTTGACCCTGAAACGGGAGAGATCTTGGAAGTATTTCAGAAACCGACTGGCTCGGCTGATGCTGTGGTAATGCAGCATGATGTTGATTACAGCAGTTGCAATTTTCGCGGAAAAAAGGATGGGGAGGACGAAAAAATATGCAAGCATGCTCCTGACCGAAACATGGTCAAAGCGCTTGACACTATTCCGTGGAAACAGAGACAATGGGGCCACGCTCTGGCTCGCAGCGCGATTAATACGAAAGAGAAACTTGGTTTGGGGGTTTAAATCCGGGTTTCTAATCCTTCTTCCGAAGTTCGTTTACGAATCTTTGAAATTCATCTCTGGCCTCTCCTCAAGGGTTCTGGGCCATCCTTGAAGTTTGCTTGCAAGGGGCACAACCCACCAATACATTGCGAGCAGAAATGTGGCAACCGTGGTTATACCTTTACCCACTTTTCTTCAATATCCTCGACTTCAATGGGATGAAATTTGTGGTACCTATTTTTTAACGCACAGGCCTCACAACACCCATTCCGCCGGCAATCGGGGCATTTGTTACATACGATCATAAAGGTGTAACAGTTTTCAATGCGACAGAAGGGGGCGCCTTCAAAGAAAAGAAAGATATCTCTATGTACTTCATCCCACCCCGCTCTTTTTTGTCCTGAATTTTGGTTTTTATTGCTTTTTGAAGGATATCTTCCCTCAACTCGGGTGGGAGTTGGTTGATCATTGTTTTCAGATCCATCTGTAAAAAAGGTACTATTGTTCAAAAGACCAAAAAAAAAGTGGAAACATAAACCTGAAAAGGGGAACCAAAATCTCCCTGTGCACTGGTCCCACCCCCTTCTTTTTCTTTCATTCAGCTGGTTTTGGGTATGGTAGCGGCGAATTTTCTCCCGCAACTCGGGCGGAAGTTGGTTGATGCGCTCAAACAAATCCATTTTGTATGTGAGCGCCGAAATCTAATGGACCGTGTCATAAAAACCTTCAGCTGTCAACCATTTGTCCATAAATTCTCTTTCTGCAGTTGGAAGGTGGGACGCCGCCATCAAACAATACTCCCACATTCATCCGCAAATTTGGGGACATTCGCTCTTTTAATGAACGTCCAGGGGTTCATATCGTGCTTCAACAGCTCACGAACGTGGCGCATTTGGCGCCTGCAGGGTTTGACGTCGTTTTTTTGAGTTGCCAGCCAGGTGTTTATTTCTTTAATCAGCGCCTGCCGAACGTTGTAGCGCAAAATGTCTGTCGACATCGCGGCTTACCCCCTGCGCCCTTTTCTTTAATGCGGCAAGTACGCCGCGGCTGCTGCCAAACGCCATACAATTTTGGGTTTGAAGAGGGGTTTAGCGGTTTCTTCCTCAAAGGCAACATCCTCGCCCGCCAGTGTGCGCAAGACTGCTCCTGCCATCTCTGGCGATACGCCGGTTGCCCACATCTCGAAGAACATCTCTTCCAGCATGTCTATCTCCTCCATCTTACCTGAAAGGTGCCTTTCTCTAATTGGGGTGACCTTGCCTCGCTCTCCCACACACACCCATTTTTCTAACGGCCGACCCGCGGAGGGGCTTTTTCCCCCCATTCCTCTTCTGGTCTTGCACAATTCCAGAAATGATTGAAGAAGAGATAAATGGTCTGACGAAAGTTGTTTCTATGTTTCCTTCTCTTCATCCGTCAAATCACAGAGTGAAAGAATATAAAATGCATACGACCTTAAAGTTAACGTTTGCTGAATTTTTTCCTGCATATTTTTCAGGTCTGGGCAATATCTATCCATATAAAACAAGAACTCCGCCCCAACACATTCTTGAGCGTGGGCAATAATATACAAAATTGTCGTTTCGGGTTCACAGCAATCGCTGTATTCAGCCCATAACTTTGCCCACAACTGATTGTTTGCTGTTGGGGCTGGTTGGGGTGAAGGGTACAGCCGCATGATTTCTTCCTTCATTTCATGCCAGCTCCGGCGGGGTGCTGGAAAAATTATTGCGCCCGTGTCAAAATTAGGTACCGCCGGTTGAAGGTTTTCCGCCCGATCCGTCATTTCCGTTCTATCCTCCACCCCTCTTTCTCTAATACGCCTGACTGCCATCCAATAATCAACCAACCTCCCTTTCTTTAATTGACATAATCCCCTCCCAAATACATTGAAGCCGGGCGCAAAAAACTGATTAGAACCGGATGGGACCGGTTCCGCCGCCCGACCCGAGTAGTAAGTAAAGAGTCAAACAAATACGGTGTTTTTCGTGGGAGCCGAATTTTGGGAAAAGAAGGCTTAAGAACACAAACTTTACGAAGTGAAGTTAGTGTTTTAAGGCTTGTTTTTCCGAAATGAGGCTCCCACGAAAAATCCGTATTTGTTTGACTCTTTACTTACTACTAGTTTTAAGTACAGTGCATAATCGCCAGGAAGGGATGAACATGATAATGATAAAGACTGAGCTTCAAAAAGACTTCAACGGTTAGGTAATACCCCCTTCCAAAGAAGTAAGAGTTCGTATTTACTATTCAATACCCAGTGCCATTGTTCTCTCTCAGGTGTCTCTCTTCTGTGTCAGGAAAACCGGGGCGGTCCTTTTTGTCAGCAGGGAAATTCTCAGGGGTAATATATACTAAACGTGCTAAAACAAACATGCAATATTAAAATATTGCAGTGTACAGGCTGCAATATTTTTAATATTGCAGCCTGTTTGTTTTATGACGCTTAGTATATATGGCTCTTTTAAAACGGCCTTGTTTTACGCCAAAAAACCGCCAATCTTTAAACACTTTAAGGATCCAGCGCCATTTCCTCCGACTGTTTTCAGCAGCCCAGCTTCTTCCAAATTCTTCCAACTCGGTTGTCCTAATAGGCTTCCTACAAAGCGCTCATCTGAAGCAAAATTAAACACTGCACATTACTAATAAAAATGCCATGGCACGATTCAATTAAATCATGTATTAAAAGCAGGAAAATTAAACGGGCTAATGAAACTTACCTTCGTTCTCCAAACCACCAGCTTTAGGTGAATCTTCGCCAGTATTTCGAGTTCGGTTTTGTTGTGTTGTAAAAATAGCCTCTTCATCCTCGTCTGATGTGAAGCCATCGTTGTACACTTCTTTCATGTCTGGTCATAACTGAAGGAAAAAATTACTCTGCACGTGCAAATACCACGGTATATCTAATTGTCTATTGTTTCCGTATGGCTTGCCGGAAAACAAAGAAGAACAAAGAGATCTATTGAAATTATTATTAGTGGCAATTGTTCAGCAAACCCGCTAGTTGGAAAACATCACATGCTCAAAAACAAACAACGCAAATCAACTATTAAAACGAAGGCATCTACAGAAAAAACTATGATAAGTGCAAAACGGGCCGCATTTCTCAGACTGCAAGTTGTTTTGCAGTAGTTCAGAGACCTGCTTGTTGAAAAATGTTGAAAACAACAACACATACACGAAACGCAATCAAATGTTCAAACGCTACTGCTTTTATTGGGATGCAAGGCATCTCAGTCACCAATTCCCAATTGAGCTAATCAACAAGTGCTGATTATGTTCTTTTGTGCGTTCAGAAACAAAGCGGAAGGGGCGCCTGCAATCAGTGATTTAGTGCAGAGAGAGAACAATGGCACTGGGGGTTGAAAAGTAAATATATTAGATAGTTACTTCGGCCGGCAGCAATATGTGATATATTGCAGTCAGCTTCGGGCTACGCCCTCAGCTGATTGCAATATATCACATATTGCTGCCGGCCGAAGTAACTATCTAATACGTATGTGCCCTTCGTCTGAACTGTCAGATATTACGTTTCTGGTATATTGTAAGGTTTATATGGAAGATTACTTTGGCATTGAACATCTTGGCAGGGTATACGCTAAGTATTGGCCAAGGGATATCTATCAGTCGGCGATGGATTGTGGAGCGGGAGAAATCACACGCGCCCACGAAACGAGAAGACCGGACGTGAGGAGAGTGCAATTTCGCGCGCGCGCGCGCGCGTCTTTCTCCAGCCCCACAATCCATTGCCGAAGTTAACGAGTACTCGAAACTCGAGAAGAGAGAAAGAGGTAGGAGAAAACAAAAACAAAAAACAAAGAAAGGGTCGCATCGGTTAAGAAGCTTACGATAACAGGAAGAAAAGAGCCTGCATTATATTTAGGATCCCTAAGAAAAACACCTTTTGAAAACGACTGTGTACAGGGCTATGTACTAGAGATTTAGTACGGGATACCATAACTAATGTTTCCCTGGCGGGGTAGGGGAAGTGCAGCTTACGCCGGAATTTTGCAACAAAGACGGCAACTTAGATGTTGTTTTAAACAGCGCGAAACTTTAGTCTTTTCAGAGAGAAGGACATGTGTTATTCATGTTAAATATGGAATAGCCGTAGTCAGGAGATGACACGTTGAAAATCGTTAATGTTTGTCACTGACTTGTAATATATAGGCGGTTCTTTAAGACTTTTCGGCTAACTTTTCAGCCTTCATCAGTTATAAGGACGCTTGATGTTGTAACGCGTGATTTAAAATTAAAAATAACATTGCGCGAGCGCTATGCGCGTGACTACCAGGACTGTTTCTGTTTCAGATGGGAATGACCACATCGTCATCCCAGAAGTCTACAAATGTTTGGCACCCTTTTAAAACTCTCGCGCAGAAAGTCTTTGTAGTTTCGCGCAACGTTATTTTTAATTTTAAATCATGCGTTACAACATCAAGCGTCCTTATAACTGACATGAAGACTTAAGAGTTAGCCGAAACGTGACAAACATTAACTGTTTTCAACGATGTGTTATTCATGTAATTTTTTATTTAGGATTTGAGGGCCTTCACATTCTTTGTCATCTTTTCACTCCCTCACCCACTCCCGTCCTCTCCCACCCACCCACCCACCCACAGTAACAATAGGAAGTACCGTTATTAAAAACTACACTTTCCAAATTGAAATAAGACGTCATTTTAAGAGGTAGTTATAGTTTATTAATTTGTCGTTTGAAATAATGCCCGATGTTTTTTGTTCACATTTTTCCGATATAATATTGTTTCAAACTAATGTTTGCTCAAGAAAATACAATTCTGTTACAGAGAATTCACAAGACAAATGGTAGCCATACAATCCTATTAACACGTTGGCCAGCTGAATTAGCTCAACATTCAAATTAATCGTACCAGTTTGAAAACAAACCTACTAGGTACGAAAATATCTCTTAAATATTATAAACTATTAACATGATAAAAAAGCACCCACATCGCCACGTCACCACACAGTTTTTAGCGGTTCCGTCCTCAAGCCGTAAGATTATTCTGTTTAGACACGGTGTGCGAATGTAATGTGGTGGTCTGCTAATTCATAGCATAGTTAGTAGAGGGAGACTAACTATATACCCTATGCAAAAATGGCTGTCCTTAGATTATTCTTTTGTTCGTATTAAAAGTAGCCTCACTAACCTCGTTCGGGATAACCACAGGCTTCCCAAGCTTGGGAAGCCTGTGGGATAACAAATTCTTTAGAAAGCGAGCTTAGTGAAGCTATTTTGAATAAGAACAAAAGAATAATTTAAAGACAGCAATTTTTACATTGGGTCTATGACTGCACAGCCGTTTGTATATCCCTAAGTATAAAACTAGCAATTTGGAATACGTGAACACACTCTTAAGAGTGAGATAATGCCTGGTGTTAGAAAACTATAAAACTATTCCTCATTACAAAACTAATAAAATATTGCGATGCACTAAAGCAGGAACTAGTTTCATTTGATAAAATACCTCTGGGCTGATGATTTTGACAAAATATTATCAGTACACCTACATGCATTCGTTTAAAATTGTTCTAATCTATTAATTTATAAATTATTCAATGGTTCGGGGAAGCTACCTTCCATAAATACAGATTGAATTCAAATAGCTTTCCAATACCCGGCTTGAAACTAACGTCACTGCTCGACGTTCTGATAGCGAGTTGCAAGAAAATAATTACACGTCAGTTGCCTCAGCGAAAAACCTGCAATGAAAATAACCTGCCAAACCTGGCTGCTCTGTAATTCTACAACAACTAACAAACTATATTTTGTATTTGGAGGTGCGAACTGATTAACATTCAACCCGTGTAATAATGGGCCATGTTCTAAACGAGTAAGGGCATAAGAAGGAATCCAGACTTCATTGAAAATCACTGAAATTGAACTAAATCGATTCTCACATGAAAGGGTATATCCAAATAAGCAGTTTCAGCAAGTCTGAGTATGTTTGGTTGAAAAGCCGCCATTTAACATGCATTTAAAACTTAAAAAACAAAATCCCATACAAACGTCTCTATTTCGAAAAGTGCGTCCCTCCCAACCATATAAAGTCTGTAATTTTCACAATTTTCAAACGCATTTTTTCCGGCTCCAATTCAACTGAACAGCGTCAAAGTTGGATAGGTGACCATTTTTGAGATGCTCTTTCATGCAGTGAAAGCATTTTTTACAATCTATAAATTTGGAAACCTCATTCCCAGGCCCTTACTCGTTTAGAACATGGCCCATTCTGAACCTGCCCGTCACCTACGCGAGAATCCTTCTCTTTCTTTTAGCTCGCGAATATTTTGCACGACTCAATCTTTTTGCAAGCGCATAATTATCGAAGCCGGAAACGATTAAAAACATATGTTTCTTACTTAAGCTATTTCAAAGGCTTTGTTCTCTCTGTTGAGCTTGAAAACATTCACATAGACGCTTCTCTTACCAAGTTGGCTTTTCAAACCTCAATAACACACGGTGAATCGATGTTGTCACGCACTGTAAAAAACTGTAAAATTAAAACTGCTCTATTTTCAAAACGAAGCAAGCTACCGAGCTGAAAACATGCAAACAGATACATTTCTAGAATGTCTTTTAGGTGATGAAGATAAAAATGCAAAAGTCTGTTTAGTTTTTTATTATGTCACGTGAAAACCCTCTATACTACCTGAATTCTTTGGCATTTCCAAGATTTTCTGATTCACCGTAAGTTGATTTTGAGCAAGTTGTCCTGAAAAAGGTCCGGACCCGTCCTACACAGGGTATGGCTTGAAGACTGTCATCGATTATTTACCCTGCGAGCAGGCTCTTCAGTTTTTTTTTGTTGTGGCGCTACCGCATCAGTTGTGCTGCAACAAAAAACTGGAGAGCCTTCTTGCAAGCTATCGACTATTAAGCAATCTGAACGGAATCCGAAATCGGAGACGTTTATCTGTACTTATTCAGCGGGTCATCAGTCAACATTACACCATTTTCAGGACTGACAAAAAAAACACTTGTGTGAACAAGAGAGTGTGGATATACGATGTTGTTCTTTGTTATAAACAGGGTCTTAAAATAGAGGGCGTAGGTATTTAAGGTTATTTTAGTCCTAAACAGGGTCAGGGTTTCAACCCCCCAGCAGCACCCCGAACGTGGGTCAAGTAACTCCCCTGGCCGTCACCACCACCACCACATTCACCACGAAAAAAAAAAGCCCTAAATGACTAATGATCAGCTGTTAGATTCTTATTCCAAATTGTCTTATATTTACTTGTAATGCAAAGAGAGAATTTGACTGAACATCAAGAGTCACTTAGGACTTTATTCCAGGCACCCCTTTAATTGACCTAGCTGCTCCCAACGTCAGTGCTTCATAGCTCAGTTGGTAACTAATGGGTGCCCCCGTAATGTGAATATCGAATTAGGACAGACACTAGGAGTGGTCACAGCCAGAGTTTTGTTACGTCCCTAGTGGTTCTTTTACGTCCCACAGAATCAGATTTTTAAGTGAAAGTATTGTGAGACGGGACCTACGGTTTATCGTCCTTATCCGAGAAGACTAGAAAGTCTCACCATTTGTAGATGTCATTACATAGGCAGATCTTTCACCTTACTTATTTATAGACCATGACTGTTGTTCCGGCCGGGATTTGAACCCGCGACCTCCCGCACGGTAGTCCGGTGCTCTACCACGCGCCGAGTTAACCGGTCGGCGGCCATACCTTGTTCGCTAGTATCTGACCATTTCCTTGACACCAACTGAAGGGTTTCATGCAAAACTATTGTACCGGTAAGTGACGATTTGGGGTGAGTGTGTTTTTGGCCCGTGTTTTCTCAAAAACTAAGCGCGAAACAGTGAAAAAAAAATACAGGGCAATGTTTACCACACAAAAACAAACTTGTATGCAAGAAATCAGCTAGTTTAAAGCAAAATTCTTACGATAGTTTTGCATAAAACCCTTCAATTATCTTGCGTCAAGTAATAAAAAGTAGTAGTATTGATCCATTAAAAGAATAAATGTTGGAAAGTGATGGAAACATTGTTGAGAACTATGCCTTGTTCGCTAGTATCTGACCATTTCCTTGACACCAACTGAAGGGTTTCATGCAAAACTATTGTACCGGTAAGTGACGATTTGGGGTGAGTGTGTTTTTGGCCCGTGTTTTCTCAAAAACTAAGCGCGAAACAGTGAAAAAAAAATACAGGGCAATGTTTACCACACAAAAACAAACTTGTATGCAAGAAATCAGCTAGTTTAAAGCAAAATTCTTACGATAGTTTTGCATAAAA